>JANIIK010002061.1:27500-44188 GCA_027704905.1 Muraenolepis orangiensis | reverse complement strand
CGCGAGAGGGAGACAGACAGACAGAGAGACGAGAGAGAAGAGAAACACACCACACCACACAAATATATCAATAGATATATATATATATGTGTGTGATGTATCAACATCACATTGACTTGGAGTTCTTCCTCGTTTCCTTGTTTGAAGACGCTGGTCTCTCATGTCTTTCTTCACGCTACACAAGCCTTGCCATCTTTTTTTTCTTTTCAACAGCATGCAACAAAAAAACAACAACATACTCACAGAAAAACATAAAGTCACATCAAATCCCAGTAAAGAGAAGTTGATTCTATTGCAGGGCAGAACCATTCTCATACCAACCCCTGCCAAGCAGGTGGACTTGTCTCCCGAGCCCAGAAGAGCCTCCAGGGTGTGTCCGCCCGCCATGTTTAGCTAGAGAACTAGCTTGTAGTTCCTCTAACGGCCTCTAGGGGGGGATCACGGTAGAGACTAGCATGTGGTTCCTCTAATGGCCTCTAGGTGGTTCCTCGGTAGAGACTAGCATGTAAGTCCGGCTAACGGGCCTCCTAGGTGGTTCCCGGTAGAGACGAAGCATGTAGGTCCTCTAACGGCCTTCTAGGTGGTCCAGGGTAGAGACTAGCATGTAGTTCCTCTAACGGCTCTCAGGTGTTCCCCGGTAGAGGGACTAAGCATGTAGTTCCTCTAACGGCCTCTAGGTGGTTCCCGGTAGAGACTAGCATGTAGTTCCTCTAACGGCCTCTAGGTGGTTCCGGTAGAGACTAGCATGTAGTTCCTCTAACGGCCTCTAGGTGGTTCCCGGTAGAGACTAGCATGTAGTTCCTCTAACGGCCTCTAGGTGGTTCACGTGTAGAGACTAGCATGTAGTTCCTCTAACGGCCTCTAGGTGGTTCCGGTAGAGACTAGCATGTAGTTCCTCTAACGGCCTCTAGGTGGTTCCCGGTAGAGACTAGCATGTAGTTCCTCTAACGGCCTCTAGGTGGTTCCCGGTAGAGACTAGCATGTAGTTCCTCTAACGGCCTCTAGGTGGTTCCCGGTAGAGACTAGCATGTAGTTCCTCTAACGGCCTCTAGGTGGTTCCCGGTAGAGACTAGCATGTAGTTCCTCTAACGGCCTCTAGGTGGTTCCCGGTAGAGACTAGCATGTAGTTCCTCTAACGGCCTCTAGGTGGTTCCGGGTAGAGACTAGCATGTAGTTCCTCTAACGGCCTCTAGGTGGTTCACGGTAGAGACTAGCATGTAGTTCCTCTAACGGCCTCTAGGTGGTTCCCGGTAGAGACTAGCATGTAGTTCCTCTAACGGCCTCTAGGTGGTTCCCGGTAGAGACTAGCATGTAGTTCCTCTAACGGCCTCTAGGTGGTTCACGGTAGAGACTAGCATGTAGTTCCTCTAACGGCCTCTAGGTGGTTCCCGGTAGAGACTAGCATGTAGTTCCTCTAACGGCCTCTAGGTGGTTCCCGGTAGAGACTAGCATGTAGTTCCTCTAACGGCCTCTAGGTGGTTCCCGGTAGAGACTAGCATGTAGTTCCTCTAACGGCCTCTAGGTGGTTCCCGGTAGAGACTAGCATGTAGTTCCTCTAACGGCCTCTAGGTGGTTCCGGTAGAGACTAGCATGTAGTTCCTCTAACGGCCTCTAGGTGGTTCCGGTAGAGACTAGCATGTAGTTCCTCTAACGGCCTCTAGGTGGTTCCGGTAGAGACTAGCATGTAGTTCCTCTAACGGCCTCTAGGTGGTTCCCGGTAGAGACTAGCATGTAGTTCCTCTAACGGCCTCTAGGTGGTTCCGGTAGAGACTAGCATGTAGTTCCTCTAACGGCCTCTAGGTGGTTCCGGTAGAGACTAGCATGTAGTTCCTCTAACGGCCTCTAGGTGGTTCCCGGTAGAGACTAGCATGTAGTTCCTCTAACGGCCTCTAGGTGGTTCACGGTAGAGACTAGCATGTAGTTCCTCTAACGGCCTCTAGGTGGTTCCCGGTAGAGACTAGCATGTAGTTCCTCTAACGGCCTCTAGGTGGTTCCCGGTAGAGACTAGCATGTAGTTCCTCTAACGGCCTCTAGGTGGTTCCCGGTAGAGACTAGCATGTAGTTCCTCTAACGGCCTCTAGGTGGTTCCGGGTAGAGACTAGCATGTAGTTCCTCTAACGGCCTCTAGGGGTTCCCGGTAGAGACTAGCATGTAGTTCCTCTAACGGCTCTACCCCTACTTTTTGCCGTTGACGGATTCAAAGTAATTTCCTGTGAGTGTCGACCACACTCAGATAAAGGTGTCGACCCACATGCTTTTGTCCTAGTTCCGACCAGCCTGCAGAGAGGCTGAATACAAACCATTCTATCCTGCAAACCACGCATATAAACGGTGTGGTGTGTGTGGTGTGGTCGTGTGTGTTGGTGTGTGTTGGTCTGTGTGGTGTGTGTGTGTGTGTGTGTGTGTGTGTGTGTGTGTGTGTGTGTGTGTGTCTGTGTCTGTGTGTGCGCGCGCACGCGAGAGCTGCAGAGGGAGAGACAGACACGGCCAGAGACAGAGAGAGAAAAGAGAGAGAGACACACACACGTATATATATAAATATATATATATATATATATTCGCCTATAGTTCGCAAGATATTCCAAAAGCCGCATGTGGTGTGTGTGTGTGTGTTTGCGCCTATAGATCTCAAGATGTCGCACAATCCAAACGGCGCAGCGACTTCCAGGACGAGAGAGAGAGGAGAAGTTGTGAAGGAGCTGAAAGACAGCGACATGTTGAACCTCACCGAGCTGATGGGACGAGGAGGAGGAGGAGAAGGACCAGGACTTGCTTTACATTGTCCCGCCAGCAGCCCATCCGGAGACACACACACACACACACACACACACACCACACACACACACACACACACACACACACTCATCCTCCTGGTGTAATCCTTCCTAGGTCTCTTCTCTCCGTCTCCCTTCTCCCTCGGTGTGTGTGTGTGTGTGTGTGTGTGTGTGTGTGTGTGTGTGTGTGGTGTGTGTTGTGTGTGTGGTGTGTGTGTGTGTGTGTGTGTGTGTGTGTTTGTGTGTGTGTGTGTGTGGGTGTGCGTGTGTGTGTATGCGCACGCGACGAGGGAGGAGCAGACAGACAGAGAGAGAGAGAGAGAGAAAACACACACACACCACATATATATATATATATATATATATATATGTGTGTGTGTATCAACATCACATTGACTGGAGTTCTTCTCTGTTTCCTTGTTTGAAGACGCTGGTCTCTCATGTCTTTCTTCACGCTACACAAGCCTTGCCATCTTTTTTTTCTTTTTCAACAGCATGCAACAAAAAAAAACAACAACCATTACTCAAGAACATAAAGTCACATCAAATCCACAGTAAAGAGAAGTGATTCTCTATTGCAGAGCAGAACACATCTCTCATACCAACCCGCCAAGCAGGTGGGACTTTGTCTCCCGAGCCCAGAAGAGCCTCCAGGGTGTGTCCCGCCCGCATGTTTAGCTAGAGACTAGCTTGTAGTTCCTCTAACGGCCCTCTAGGTGGATCACGGTAGAGACTAGCATGTGTTCCTCTAATGGCCTCTAGGTGGTTCCCGGTAGAGACTAGCATGTAGTCCCGCTAACGGCCTCTAGGTGGTTCCCGGTAGAGACGAGCATGTAGTTCCTCTAACGGCCTCTAGGTGGTTCAGGGTAGAGACTAGCATGTAGTTCCTCTAACGGCCTCTAGGTGGTTCCGGTAGAGACTAGCATGTAGTTCCTCTAACGGCCTCTAGGTGGTTCAGGGTCGAGACTAGCATGTAGTTCCTCTAACGGCCTCTAGGTGGTTCAGGGTAGAGACTAGCATGTAGTTCCTCTAACGGCCTCTAGGTGGTTCCCGGTAGAGACTAGCATGTAGTTCCTCTAACGGCCTCTAGGTGGTTCAGGGTAGAGACTAGCATGTAGTTCCTCTAACGGCCTCTAGGTGGTTCACGGTAGAGACTAGCATGTAGTTCCTCTAACGGCTCTAGGTGGATCACGGTAGAGACTAGCATGTAGTTCCTCTAACGGCCTCTAGGTGGTTCAGGGTAGAGACTAGCATGTAGTTTCTCTAACGGCCTCTAGGTGGTTCAGGTTAGAGACAAGCATGTAGTTATTCTAACGGCCTCTAGGTGGTTCCCGGTAGAGACTAGCATGTAGTTCTTCTAACGGCCTCTAGTTGGTTCCTGGTGGAGACTAGCTTGTAGTTCCTCTAACGGCCTCTAGGTGGTTCCCGGTAGAGACTAGCTTGTAGTTCCTCTAACGGCCTCTAGTTGGTTCCCGGTAGAGGACTAGCATGTAGTTCCTCTAACGGCCTCTAGGTGGTTCACTGTGGAGACTAGCATGTAGTTCCTCTAACGGCCTCTAGGTGGTTCAGGGTAGAGACTAGCATGTAGTTCCTCTAACGGCCTCTAGGTGGTTCAGGGTAGAGACTAGCATGTAGTTCCTCTAACGGCCTCTAGGTGGTTCCCGGTAGAGACTAGCATGTAGTTCCTCTAACGGCCTCTAGGTGGTTCAGGGTAGAGACTAGCATGTAGTTCCTCTAACGGCCTCTAGGTGGTTCAGGGTAGAGACTAGCATGTAGTTCCTCTAACGGCCTCTAGGTGGTTCCCGGTAGATACTAGCATGTAGTTCCTCTAACGGCCTCTAGGTGGTACAGAGTAGAGACTAGCATTGTAGTTCCTCTAACGGCCTCTAGGTGGATCACGGTAGAGACTAGCATGTAGTTCCTCTAATGGCCTCTAGGTGGTTCCCGGTAGAGACTAGCATGTAGTCCCGCTAACGGCCTCTAGGTGGTTCCCGGTAGAGACGAGCATGTAGTTCCTCTAACGGCCTCTAGGTGGTTCAGGGTAGAGACTAGCATGTAGTTCCTCTAACGGCCTCTAGGTGGTTCCCGGTAGAGACTAGCATGTAGTTCCTCTAACGGCCTCTACCTCCCTACTTTATTTTGCCGTTGACGGATTCAAAGTAATTTTCCTGTGAGTGTCGACCACACTCAGATAAAGGTGTCGACCCACAGCTTTTATCTTATTCCGACCAGCCTGCAGAGAGGCTGAATACAAACCATTCTATCCTGCAAACCACGCATATAAACGGTGTGGTGTGTTGGTCTGTGTGTGTGTGGTGTTGGTTCTGTGTGTGTGTGTGTGTGTGTGTGTGTGTGTGTGTGGTGTGTGTGTCTGGGTGTGGCGCGCGCACGCGAGAGCTGCAGAGGGAGAGACAGACACGGCCAGAGACAGAGAGAGAAAAGAGAGAGAGACACACACACGTATATATATAAAATATATATATATATATATTCGCCTATAGTTCGCAAGATATTCCAAAAGCCGCATGTGTGTGGTGTGTGTGTGTTTGCGCCTATAGATCTCAAGATGTCGCACAATCCAAACGGCGCAGCGACTTCCAGGACGAGAGAGAGAGGAGAAGTTGTGAAGGAGCTGAAAGACAGCGACATGTTGAACCTCACCGAGCTGATGGGACGAGGAGGAGGAGGAGAAGGACCAGGACTTGCTTTACATTGTCCCGCCAGCAGCCCATCCGGAGACACACACACACACACACACACACACACACACACACACACACACACACACACACACACACACACACACTCACTCCTCCTGGTGTAATCTTCCTAGGTCTCTTCTCCTCCGTCTCCCTTCTCCCTCGGTGTGTGTGTGTGTGTGTGTGTGTGTGTGTGTGTGTGTGTGTGTGTGTGTGTGTGGGTGTGTGTGTGTGTGTGTGTGTGTGTGTGTGTGTGTGTGTGTGTGTGGTGTGTGTGTGTGCGTGTGTGTGTATGCGCACGCGAGAGGGAGACAGACAGACAGAGAGAGAGAGAGAGAGAAACACACACACACACATAGTATATATATATATATATATATATATGTGTGTGGTGTATCAACATCACATTGACTTGGAGTTCTTCTCTGTTTCCTTGTTTGAAGACGCTGGTCTCTCATGTCTTTCTTCACGCTACACAAGCCTTGCCATCTTTTTTTCTTTTTCAACAGCATGCAACAAAAAAACAACAACATACTCAAGAACATAAAGTCACATCAAATCCACAGTAAAGAGAAGTTGATTCTCTATTGCAGAGCAGAACACATCTCTCATACCAACCCCTCCAAGCAGGTGGGACTTTGTCTCCCGAGCCCAGAAGAGCCTCCAGGGTGTGTCCGCCCGCATGTTTAGCTTGTTCCTATTCAGACACTTTACCATCAGTCTGTACAGCTGGTCTCCATTCACCTCTTCCAAGCTTAAACAACCGGTCCCGACCAGAAGGGGCCCACCGCAACCTTCAAGATGGGGACGAATGCCCAACCGAGGAAAAGGATCCAGTACATTAGGCAGAGTCAAACGGTTAGTGTTTAATCAGTAGGTGACATTCATGACCCGTCACACAGTGTCTCCGGTGATCCGGCAGCTTGCTGATGAAACTCACAGATCTAACAGCAAGAGCCGCTGCTAGAGCCTCTGCCTTGGCCAATTCAGGTCCAGCTAAGTTCCCCAGGTTAGTGTCCTTGCTCCACGGAACACTTCCATGACTTCCATGAGGGGGGGTCCAAACGTCCTCGTCCTCCACAGGCTCTCGTAGCAACCAGCACAGGGAGACATCTTGTTCAGTCCTCTCCTTCCCCAGCCCCCTCCACACTGTGAACACTCCACAGAAGAAAATAGTTTTTAAAGTCCATTAGGAACAGTGAGTCATGCAGTCCCATACCTCCAAACCGCTGCACCAGTAAGTGGGCCAGTGGTCTCCACACCAAGTCTTTAGGGACCAACAGAAGTCTCTGAATGAACTGCAGTGGGGAAACAGCACCTCTACTGGCCAAATGAATTAGTGCTCTTCCTCCCTCTTCCTTTGGAAGAAAGAGAACAGCCTGAGGAATCCAGTGCATCTTGTCTCAAACAAAACGACCAAGACATCTTGGATGCGTGCGAGCAGGTTTGAAGGTGGGGTCCACACAAGATCATCTGTGCCATAAAGAAGAGGACACCAGAATATCCGTATATGTAAGGAACCTATTTTGAGATCACCCATTGGAGAGAAAGAAATGACCACTACCACAAAAACCCTTACAACAAGTGTGTGGAGCGACACTTCATGAATAGTCATCTTCATCCAATAGTTGTTCTCTCGCTTTGTAACAATCTTCATGAGCCGATAGACCTCTTGATCAATAAACATATCCTCTGACTTTCTTAGCAGTATCACAGACCTGATTAAACCTCTCAAATCTGGAGAAAATGGAAAATCTGTTTTGATTGCCCTAATACCTTTAGTTTCCGCTAAAAACGTCTTTATTTTCTCAAGAGGATAAACCAATGAACAGACTTTCTTGTGAAGGCGTCACCTCACTGTCCTCATCAGAGAAATCCTCCAGCACTTTCTTGGCCTCAGCCCCTCTCTGCTCTTTGTCAGGTTCTTTCCTTTTGTTGGCTGTATTTAAAATGACAATTTGAAATGACAATTAAAATGACAACTAACTACCAACAGATAACACTCAACACACACTAACACAACACTACATACAAGACATCAACACTGATAGAAAGAGTCAAAGTTAGAGAACTCACTCAGTACACGAGAGAGAGAGAGAGAGAGAGAGAGAGAGAGAGAGAGAGAGAGAGAGGAGAGAGAGAGAGAGAGA
This sequence comes from Muraenolepis orangiensis, assembly GCA_027704905.1. Lineage (NCBI taxonomy): Eukaryota > Metazoa > Chordata > Actinopteri > Gadiformes > Muraenolepididae > Muraenolepis > Muraenolepis orangiensis. Next base: position 36,565 of record JANIIK010002061.1, on the reverse strand, counting down.
GAGGATGAGAGAGAGGAGAGAGAGAGAGAGTAAAAAGAGACAGAGACAGACAGTAAAAGAGACAGACAGACAGACAGACAGACAGACAGTGCAGAACAGACAGACAGACAGAGAGAGAGAGATTTGATTTTAGAAAAAACTTTTATTCTTCTACACAATAAAAAATACACACACCACACACACACACACATGTGTGTGCGATCCAGTCGTCAAAGGGTGGTGGGACGGCCCAGTATATCGTTGGAGGTGAGCTCCCCTCCCTCCTGGATATTTACAACCAGCGGTGCGTGGCCAAGGCCAAACAAATTATAAAAGACATTGCCCTACAGCCACCAACTTGTACTCACTGTTACCGTCAGGCAGGCGATACCTCAGTATCAAGTGGTATCAAATAGACTCAGAGACAGCTTCACAGTCAGGCCATCAGGCTGCTGAACAAGGGCGTATAACATATAACAATGTATATTTTATGACATTGATTTATATATATATATTGCTCTTTTCTGTGCTGATTTTTGCATTTTATAAATTGCATTTGTTATTTTTATTTTATATTCTTATTCTATTTTTATTCTATTTTTATCTATTTTATCTATTTTATTTTATCTTATTTTATAACTGCTGTCTGTCGTCGGGTATTGCACACAAGAATTTCACATCACTGCTTTATACTAAACTGTAAACTGTGAAGTGACAATAAACTTGACTTGACTTGACTTGACTTGGAGCTAGCTAGCGCTGGGCGCGGGGAGGTGGAGTAACAATGACAGGAAATGGGGAGGAAAGAGGAACCTCTGCTAACAGCCTCATTGTTTCACAACCCAGAGGCACCACTCCAACACACCAGGGGGTGGTGTACCAGGGGTGGTGTAACGCTGGGGGTGGTATAAGCAGGGGGTGGTGTAAGGCAGGGGTGGTGAAGCGCTGGGGGTGGTGTAACCAGGGGATGGTGTAACGCTGGGGGTGGTGTAAGCAGGGGGTGGTGTAAGCAGGGGGTGGTGTAACGCAGGGGGTGGTGTAAGCAGGGGTGGTGAAACGCGGGGGTGGTGTAAGCAGGGGGTGGGTGTAACCAGGGGGTGGTGTAACTCTGGGGGTGGTGTAACCAGGGGGTGGTGTAACGCTGGGGGTGGTGTAACCAGGGGGTGGTGTAACGCTGGGGGTGGTGTAACCAGGGGGTGGTGTAACCAGGGGGTGGTGTTACGCTGGGGGTGGTGTAACCAGGGGTGGTGTAACCAGAGGGGTGGTGTAACGCTGGGGGTGGTGTAACCAGGGGTGGTGTAACGCTGGGGGTGGTGTAACCAGGGGGTGGTGTACCAGGGAGTGGTGTAACGCTGGGGTGGTGTAATGCTGGGGGTGGTGTAACCAGGGGGTGGTGTAACCAGGGGGTGGTGTAACGCTGGGGGTGGTGTAACCAGGGGGTGGTGTAACGCTGGGGGTGGTGTAACCAGGGGGTGGTGTAACCAGGGAGTGGTGTAAACGCTGGGGGTGGTGTAATGCTGGGGGTGGTGTAACCAGGGGGTGGTGTAACCAGGGGGTGGTGTAATGCTGGGGGTGGTGTAACCAGGGGTGGTGTAAGCACGGGGTGGTGTAACCAGGGGGTGGTGTAAGCAGGGGGTGGTGTAACCAGGGGGTGGTGTAACCAGGGGGTGGTGTAACGCTGGGGGTGGTGTAACCAGGGGGTGGTGTAACCAGGGTGTAACCAACACACACACATCTCTCACAGCCTTGGGAACCATCTACTTAGACATGGACACGCTACAAGCTCACACTGTGGACACACACTACGTAAAACAGACACTTCAACGCTTGAACACACGCTCTCTCTCTCTCTCTCTTTCTCTCTCCCCCCCCCCCCCCCCCCCCACACACACACACACACCACACAGCAGAGCTCTCCTCCTCACACTCTCCTCCTCCCTCCCTCTCTCCTCCTCCCTCCCACTCTCCTCCTCCCTCCCACTCTCCGCCTCCCTCCCACTCTCCTCTTCCCTCCTCCTCTCTCCTCCCACTCCCACTCTCCTCCTCCCTCCCTCTCTCCTCCTCCCTCCCACTCTCCTCCTCCCTCCCACTCTCCTCCTCCCTCCCTCTCTCCTCCTCCCTCCCAATCTCCTCCTCCCTCCTCTCTCCTCCTCCCTCCTCCTCTCTCCTCCCACTCCCACTCTCCTCCTCCCTCCCTCTCTCCTCCTCCCTCCCACTCTCCTCTTCCCTCCTCCTCTCTCCTCCCTCCCACTCTCCTCCTCCCTCCCTCCCCCTCCCACTCTCCTCCTCCCTCCTCTCTCCTCCTCCCTCCTCCTCTCTCCTCCCCCTCCCACTCTCCTCCTCCCTCCCTCCCTCCCCTCCCACTCTGCTCCAGATAAAACATTCTAACAACCGGATAAAACATTCTGATAACCAGATAAAACATTCTAATAACCAGATAAAACATTCTAATAACAGATAAAACATTATAATAACCAGATAAAACATTCTGATAACAGATAAAACATTCTAATAAATGATCAATAACAAAATATTTAAAGTGCTCATATTTTCAGGTTTATTTTATAAAACCTAAAGTTAGAAAGAGAATTCATCTTCTTGGAAAACATGTTTCAATATAATTTAATTTGGCCGCATACTCGGCCCTGTAATCCTATGGCCCCATACTCCAGTCTAGTGGAGTGGTTTGACCTGAATTTAAATTCTACCTAAATATATACATATATATATATATGTATGTATATATATATATTTATATATATATATATTATAACATTATAATAATAGATAAAACATTCTGATAACCAGATAAAACATTCTAATAACAGATAAAACATTCTAATAACCAGATAAAACATTCTAATAACCAGATAAAACATTCTAATAACAGATAAAACATTCTAATAACCAAAAAAACATTCTAATAACAGATAAAACAATTCTAAAAACAGATAAAACATTCTAATAACCAGATAAAACATTCTAATAACCAGATAAAACATTCTGATAACCAGATAAAACATTCTAATAACAGATAAAACATTCTAATAACAGATAAAACATTCCAATAACCAGATAAAACATTCTAATAACAGATAAAACATTATAATAACAGATAAAACATTATAATAACCAGATAAAACATTCTAATAACCAGATAAAACATTCTGATAACCAGATAAAACATTCTAATAACCAGATAAAACATTCTGATAACCAGATAAAACATTCTAATAACCAGATAAAACATTCTGATAACCGGATAAAACATTCTAATAACCGGATAAAACATTCTAATAACCAGATAAAACATTCTAATAACCGGATAAAACATTCTAATAACGGATAAAACATTCTAATAACCAGATAAAACATTCTAATAACGGATATAAAACATTCGAATAACCAGATAAAACATTCTAATAACCAGATAAAACATTCTAATAACCGGATAAAACATTCTAATAACCGGATAAAACATTCTAATAACAGATAAAACATTATAATAACAGATTAAACATTCTAATAACGGATAAAACATTCTAATAACCAGATAAAACATTCTAATAACCAGATAAAACATTCTAATAACAGATAAAACATTATAATAACAGATTAAACATTCTAATAACGGATAAAACATTCTAATAACCAGATAAAACATTCTAATAACCAGATAAAACATTCTAATAACCAGATAAAAAATTATAATAACAGATAAAACATTCTAATAACAGATAAAACATTCTAATAACCGATAAAACATTCTAATAACCAGATAAAACATTCTAATAACCAGATAAAACATTCTAATAACAGATAAAACATTCTAATAACCAGATAAAACATTCTAATAACCAGATAAAATATTCTAATAACCAGATAAAACATTCTAATAACCCGATAAAACACTCTAGTAACCAGATAAAACATTCTAATAACCAGATAAAACATTCTAATAACAGATAAAACATTCTAATAACCAGATAAAACATTATAATAACCAGATAAAACACTCTAATAACCAGATAAAACATTCTAATAACCAGATAAAACATTCTAATAACCAGATAAAACATTGTAATAACCCGATAAAACACTCTAATAACCAGATAAAACATTCTAATAACCAGATAAAACCTTCTAATAACCAGATAAAACATTCTAATAACAGATAAAACATTATAATAACAGATAAAACATTCTAATAACAGATAAAACATTCTAATAACCAGATAAAACATTCTAATAACCAGATAAAACATTCTAATAACAGATAAAACATTCTAATAACCAGATAAAACATTCTAATAACCAGATAAAACATTCTAATAACAGATAAAACATTCTAATAACCAGATAAAACATTCTGATAACAGATAAAACATTCTAATAACCAGATAAAACATTCTAATAAATGATCAATAACAAAACATTTAAAGTGCTCATATTTTCAGGTTTATTTTATAAAACCTAAAGTTAGAAAGAGAATTCATCTTCTTGGAAAACATGTTTCAATATAATTTAATTTGGCCGCATACTCGACCCTGTAATCCTATGGCCCCATACTCCAGTCTAGTGGAGTGGTTTGACCTGAATATAAATATTACCTAAATATATACATATATATACATATATATATATGTATGTATATATATATATTTATATATATATATATGTATGTATGTATGTACGTATGTATAAATATATATATATACATACATGCCAGGTCCCACAGTATACGTATATATTTATATATATATATATATGTATGTATGTATGTATGTACGTATGTATAAATATATATATATACATACATGCCCAGGTCCCACAGTATACGTATATATATATATATATATATATATATATATACATGTGTACACTATAGCCTTAGTGTGACACACATCCCCATGGACACTTCATCCTCCTGGACACTTCATCCCCCTGGTCACTTCATCCCCCTGGACGCACATCCCCATGGACACTTCATCCCCCTGGATACTTCATCCCCCTGGACACTTCATCCCCATGGACACTTCATCCCCCTGGATACTTCATCCCCTGGACACTTCATCCCTCTGGACACTTCATCCTCCTGGATACTTCATCCCCCTGGACACTTCATCCCCCTGGATACTTCATCCCCCTGGTCACTTCATCCACCTGGACACTTCATCCCCCTGGACACTTCATCCCCCTGGACACTTCATCCCCCTGGTCACTTCATCCACCTGGACACTTCATCCCCCTGGACACACATCCACCTGGACACTTCATCCTCCTGGACACTTCATCCCCCTGGTCACTTCATCCCCATGGACACTTCATCCCCCTGGACACTTCATCCCCTGGTCACTTCATCCTCCTGGTCACTTCATCCCCTGGACACTTCATCCCCTGGACACTTCATCCTCCTGGACACTTCATCCCCCTGGTCACTTCATCCCCCTGGACACTTCATCCCCCTGGACACTTCATCCCCTGGACACTTCATCCCCCTGGACACACATCCCCATGGACACTTCATCCCCCTGGACACTTCATCCCCTGGACACTTCATCCCCCTGGACACACATCCCCATGGACACTTCATCCCCCTGGACACTTCATCCCCCTGGATACTTCATCCATGCGGATCGCTGTCGGGTGCGGACAAGTACCTCAGGTTGTTGGCTGAGTTCCCGGACCTGACGCAGCCCACTTTCTCTGCGCCCACCACCAAGCATGGGGTAGAGCACCACGTCACCACTGAGGGACCCCCGGTCTAACCCTAACCCTAACCCTAACCACCAAGCATGGGGTAGAGCACCACGTCACCACTGAGGGACCCCCGGTCTAACCCTAACCCTAACCCTAACCACCAAGCATGGGGTAGAGCACCACGTCACCACTGAGGGACCCCCGGTCTAACCCTAACCCTAACCACCAAGCATGGGGTAGAGCACCACGTCACCACTGAGGGACCCCGGTCTACGCCAGGGCCCGGCGGTTGAACCCTTCTAAACTCGCAGTCGCGAAGGCGGAGTTCTCAACCATGGAACGCCTGGGTATCATCCGCCGGTCTGACAGTCCTTGGGCGTCTCCTCTGCACATCGTCCCCAAGCCTAATGGCGGTTGGCGCCCGTGTGGGGACTACCGCCGCCTCAACGACGCTACGACACCCGACCGCTACCCGGTGCCGCACATTCAGGACTTTTCGGTGCACCTGGCGGGTAGGCTGGTGTTTTCTAAGGTGGACCTGGTGCGTGGATACCACCAGGTGCCCATGCATCCCCTGGACATTCCCAAAACGGCGGTGATAACGCCATTTGGGTTGTTTGAGGTCCTGCGGATGCCTTTTGGGCTCAAGAACGCCGCGCAAACATTCCAGCGCCTGATAGATTCGGTGCTGCGGGACTTACCGTTTGTGTTTGTCTACCTTGACGACATACTCGTCGCCAGCACTGAGGAGGAACACCTGTCTCACCTCCGGGCCCTTTTTACGAGGCTCAGCCAGTTGATAATCAACCCTGCAAAGTGTCTGTTCGGGGTGTTTGGCATTGACTTCCTTGGGCACCGCGTCACCAAAGGCGGAGCAGCACCCCTGCCGGCGAAGGTTGAGGCTGTCGCGGCATTTCCTCGCCCGCACACGGCCCGGTCACTCCGTGGGTTCCTAGGGATGGTGACCTTCTACCACCGTTTATGCGGCCACTGTATGAGGCATTGAAAGGTAAGGCCCCCATCCAGGAGATCGACTGGACGACGGAGGCTGAGGTTGCCTTTAAGGAGGTCAAGACCGCGCTGGCTCAGGCGGCCTTGCTGGCGCATCCGTCACCCACGGCCCCCATCTCCATTACCACCGATGCATCAGACTACGCCGTCGGTGCGGTGCATGAGCAGTGGGTGGACAGCGCCTGGCAACCACTTGCCTTTTTCAGCCGCCAGCTAACGCCCAGGGAACGCAGGTACAGCGCTTTTGACCCGGAGCTCCTTGGACTCTGGCTGGCCGTGCGGCACTTCCGATTTTTGCTGGAAGGCCGTGAATTTACGGCGTTTGTTGACCACAAGCCGCTCACGTTCGCCATGTCCAAGGTGGCGGAGCCTTGGTCTAGACCCACATACAGACCATTACAATAGTCCAACCTGGACGAAATAAAAGCATGGATAACCCTCTCGAGGTCATTGCGAGAGAGGTAGGGCTTTATTTTGGACAGGAACCTCAACTGGAAAAAGGAGCCTTTTACTACAGAGCCAATTTGTTTGTCAAATTTAAAACCACTATCAAAAGTGACACCAAGATTGTTAATAAAGGAGAGATTTTTGGCAGCAAGGGGTCCTAGAGCACCAACAGAGTCATTAAAACAATGCCCAAACACAATAACCTCTGTCTTGCCATCATTAAGATTGAGGAAATTTAAATTCATCAAGTCTTAATGTCGTTTAGACCAGCTAGCAGAGGTTTGAGGGAATCTTGAAATTTTATTTTCAACGGAAGGTAGATTTGGACATCATCCGCATAGCAATGAAAAGAGACATTGTGCTTACGAAAAATAAAACCCAGGGGCAGCATATATAAAGAGAATAATAAAGGGCCTAGGATGGAGCCTTGCGGGACACCACAGGTAAGGGGGGCTACATTTGAGGAGAACTCACCTAAATGGACCGAGAAACTCCTGTCAGTCAAATACGACTGAAGTAACATGAGGGCAGCACCTTTAATACCAACACACTGTTCTAGGCGGGATAAAAGGGTCATATGATCCACAGTATCAAAGGCCGCGGTCAGATCTAGTGTTACCAAGATAGCAGCACATCCAGAATCAACAGTAAAAACAAGATCATTAAACATTCTTAAAAGAGCAGTTTCAGTGCTATGACGAGGTCTAAAACCAGACTGAAATTTCTCATAGACATCATTTTTCTCTAGAAAAGAGTGTCCCGGGTTCCCGTGGGGTTTCGCTCAGCGGAGCACGTGTTCATCCGGCACGACGCTCACAGAGGCCCCCTGCAGCCTCCTTACGACGGGCCTTTCCGGGTTTTGGAACACGGGGGCAAGCACTCGGTGGTCGACCTGGGTGGCAAAGCCGAGCACGTCTCGGTGGACCGGGTGAAGGCCGCTCACCTGGACTCGGACCGGCCGGCGGTGCCGGCACGGCCTCCGCGACGGGGTCGCCCCCCGGCCTTGACCCCCGTCACCGAATTGGGGCCTGCGGTTCCGGTCCCACCTCTCCCAGCGGCCGCCCCTGTAGAGGTCGCCTCCCCGGCTCCCGTTCTCCGGAGTCGTGGTGGTCGGCCTGTCGTTCCTCCCCGCCGCACGGACTTTGTGTATGGGTGAATTCTGGGGGGGCTGGTGTGGTGGAACGTTATGGGACATAATTCACCGTTTGTGTTTAGTGTGTGTTGCACAACGGACCGGTTAGGGTGCGTACCGGGTTGTTGTTGTTGTTGTTGTTGTTGTTGTTGTTGTTGTTGTTGTTGTTGTTGTTGTTGTTGTTGTTGTTGTGGTGGTGGTGGTGTGCTAGCTGGAGTAGCAAGTAGCAGATGTGTTTCCCCTGCTGTTAAACTTAAATGGAAAAATAAAGTGTGGAGTTCATTAAACACGCCGCCTCCGACTCCCATTCATCAGCTCTACAGGTGTGTGTTTATATACATGTGTGTGTGTATTTATATACATGTGTGTGTGTACTTATATACATGTGTGTGTGTGTTTATATACATGTGTGTGTGTACTTATATACATGTGTGTGTGTGTTTATATACATGTGTGTGTGTACTTATATACATGTGTGTGTGTGTTTATATACATGTGTGTGTGTGTTTATATACATGTGTGTGTGTACTTATATACATGTGTGTGTGTGTTTATATACATGTGTGTGTGTACTTATATACATGTGTGTGTGTGTTTATATACATGTGTGTGTGTGTTTATATACATGTGTGTGTGTACTTATATACATGTGTGTGTGTGTTTATATACATGTGTGTGTGTACTTATATACATGTGTGTGTGTGTTTATATACATGTGTGTGTGTGTTTATATACATGTGTGTGTGTACTTATATACATGTGTGTGTGTGTTTATATACATGTGTGTGTGTACTTA
>JANIIK010002061.1:0-25000 GCA_027704905.1 Muraenolepis orangiensis | reverse complement strand
TGTTTATATACATATTATAATTCCCTGGAAGCACAGGCAGACACAAGTGGCTTTCTCATAAGGGGTTTATTCCTCTCTGAATCCACCGTGAAAACTACACACAAACAAACAGTATAAATGACAAACATAGAACCATGTTAGACACACAAGAACATTCACAGCATGGGAGATGACTTTAGTAAAGTAATAAACCTCAAATAAATACAAACACAACAACACACCTCGTTGGCTGCATGCTCTGAAAACAGAGGGAAGTATTCTTCAGTCCTTAAAACTTTATAAGAATACACTTAAACTAACGTCTCTCTCTCTGTCTCTCTCTCTCTCTCTCTCTCTCTCTCTCTCTCTCTCTCTCTCTCTCTCTCTCTCTCTCTCTCTCTCTCTCTCTCTCTCTCTCTCTCTCTCTCTCTCTCTCTGTCTCTCTGTCTCTCTCTCTCTCAGTAACTGTGATAATGATAATAATAATAATACCGTATTGACCCGAATATAAGATGACCCCATTATAAGACAACCCCTCTTTTTCAAGACTCATTTTTGTAAAAACAATTTTTTTATTTTTTTTGAAGACCAAATCTTTTTTTTATAAAGAAAATCATTTAATTTGAAAATAATGATAACACACATCACACTTTGTGTTCAAATGTGCCTAACTTGGCAAACAAAAACAAAACAGGCTAGATAGATTGCAATGAAACAGTAGTGCAATAAAACAGTAGAGCAATGAAACAGAACATCAGTCTATTGGTCACATCACGTCTTCTCATTCAGCTCGTCTTCTACGTCGCTGGTTGTTCCTCTCACTCCCGCTATCATCACTCACGGTGTCTGCTTCCCCGTCTCCCACATCACGTCTTCCTCGCTGTCTCCTCCCACATCACGTCATCCTCGCTGTCTCCTCCCACATCACGTCTTCCTCGCTGTCTCCTCCCACATCACGTCTCCTCCCACATCACGTCATCCTCGCTGCCATCCATGGCATTTGATACGCAGCATTTCTTAACCCATTAATGATGCTTTCTGGGGAAACGTCAGCCCATGCTTGCAAGATCCATTCACAGAGCAAACGTACTGCAGGCTTTTGGATTTTTCCAGACGGTGTCAGTGCGTGATTAGCAGCCAGGAGCCACTCTGTGGATCTCTTGCGCAGATTAACCTTGAATGGTTTGTTAACGACCACATCCAACACCTCGTACGGGGGAAGTTTAGTCCCATCTGCGAGGCGCGTTAACATGACCGTTACTCGGCTCTTCTCGTTTCCAGTAGATCAGTAGATCACTGATTTGTCGCCTTTCTTATGCACAGTGACAGATGTTGGCATGTCAAAATACACAGGCGTTTGATCAGCATTGCCCATCTGATCAAGGGGGTATGAGTGCTTCTTCCTTAACTTGATCACATATCGCTGATAAGACAGTAGCTTCTCTCTGAAGTCTGAGGGCAGGCGCTGGGCTTGTCCTGCGTCGCAATGACAGGTGATTGATGTCTCTGCTTCGTTTATCACCATTATCTTAAAATTGGCATCGTAACTTCGTCTCTCCTGTTTATTAACTTGCCCTACTTTTGAGCCACTTTTTTCAAGTTGGTCGCTGTGTCTCTCCATTTCTATCTCTCCAGGTAACTGTTCTTATGTACTGTTACTTTAAGACTTTGAGTTACTTTAAGTGTCGCGCGGTGTCTCGGTACACTCGTTTGGCGCGATCTGTTGTTGCGCAATTACATGTGCAATTACGGTACATCGAAAAGTCTAAACCCCGATTATAAGACGACCCCTCTTTTTCAGATTTTTTTTCTATGAAAAAAAACGCCGTCTTATATTCGGGTCAATACGGTAATAATATTAATAATAATGTATTGGATCATTAATGCATTCAGGCAATTCAGTATTCTATTGCTTGGCTTAACTTTTTGGTTTAAAACATTTCTTTATAAAGAAGTGCCCTTTTTCTCACTTGAGCTCCTGCCCCCGAACAGGTCTGTGCTGTCCCTGGGTGTGTGTGTATTTATATACATGTCTGTGCTGTCCCTGGGTGTGTGTGTATTTATATACATGTCTGTGCTGTCCCTGGGTGTGTGTGTATTTATATAAATGTCTGTGCTGTCCCTGGGTGTGTGTGTATTTATATAAATGTCTGTGCTGTCCCTGGGTGTGTGTGTATTTATATACATGTCTGTGCTGTCCCTGGGTGTGTGTGTATTTATATAAATGTCTGTGCTGTCCCTGGGTGTGTGTGTATTTATATAGATGTCTGTGCTGTCCCTGGGTGTGTGTGTATTTATATACATGTCTGTGCTGTCCCTGGGTGTGTGTGTATTTATATACATGTCTGTGCTGTCCCTGGGTGTGTGTGTATTTATATAAATGTCTGTGCTGTCCCTGGGTGTGTGTGTATTTATATAAATGTCTGTGCTGTCCCTGGGTGTGTGTGTATTTATATACATGTCTGTGCTGTCCCTGGGTGTGTGTGTATTTATATAAATGTCTGTGCTGTCCCTGGGTGTGTGTGTATTTATATAAATGTCTGTGCTGTCCCTGGGTGTGTGTGTATTTATATACATGTCTGTGCTGTCCCTGGGTGTGTGTGTATTTATATAAATGTCTGTGCTGTCCCTGGGTGTGTGTGTATTTATATACATGTCTGTGCTGTCCCTGGGTGTGTGTGTATTTATATAAATGTCTGTGCTGTCCCTGGGTGTGTGTGTATTTATATACATGTCTGTGCTGTCCCTGGGTGTGTGTGTATTTATATACATGTCTGTGCTGTCCCTGGGTGTGTGTGTATTTATCTAAATGTCTGTGCTGTCACTGGGTGTGTGTGTATTTATATAAATGTCTGTGCTGTCCCTGGGTGTGTGTGTATTTATATAAATGTCTGTGCTGTCCCTGGGTGTGTGTGTATTTATATAAATGTCTGTGCTGTCCCTGGGTGTGTGTGTATTTATATAGATGTCTGTGCTGTCCCTGGGTGTGTGTGTATTTATATAAATGTCTGTGCTGTCCCTGGGTGTGTGTGTATTTATATAAATGTCTGTGCTGTCCCTGGGTGTGTGTGTATTTCAGTGGCGAAGCGTGTCTATCACAACTGGACCTTCTGTAGACCAGGGGTTCCCCAACTTTTCAGCCCGCGACCCCCAACATAACAGACCCCCCCCCCCCACTATCACCGGAGGGACTGGAACATTAAAAACAACGTGTGCACAGATCTTCACCATCGAGAACATCGTGAAGTCCAAGGGGGGGGGGGGGGAATCGTGATATTGAAAATTGTGTGGGGCTTTTTTTTCAGCTGCAAATGATACTGTCGTGAATCTGTCGGAATCAAAATTCCTTTATTCGTCACCCGTACATATATCAAAATATCTATGCACACGTTATTATTAACAATAAAAGGCAGATCAGATTGTCGCAGCCAATTCCCATGTGTACCCTAGTTGTAAAGCAGTGTCCATGTAGTGAAGTAACAGACCAACACAGACCACCACAGGCTATCGGTTAAAGGGACGGTCTAACACGCTTCACGTGAAAAGGCTTAACGTAACTTTGGAACTTTAAGTTCCAAAATAGCGATCAATAATCACCAAATGTCTCTGGCATATGTCTTGTCATTAGCACTTTCACCTGTCAAAATGAAAGTGAAAAGGTGAAAGTGCTAATGACAAAACATATGCAAATTAGGTGATTATTGATCGCGGTTTTGTAACTCTTAGTTACGTCAAGTCTTTTCACGTTAAGCGATGCAAAGAAAGATCAAGTCCAAACTCTCAATTCAAATGCACAACAATGCTTAACAAACCCAAGACAGCCAAACTAATCAGTCAACAAGTGTGTGGAAACAAAATGCAACAACCAGCTGAGACAAAACCAGCAAAGACAAATGAGTGTCACTCACCAATGATGTTCACTTAAAGACCAAATCCATTCTCCTGTCCTTCTGGATGAATGGTTCGACCACCATCAGGTCATAAAGATGATCGCTTTTCAGATCCAAAATAAGTTCCAATTCCCTGCTCTCTTGTCGGTCCCAAACAGCAACACTCCCATCAGTAGAGCCTCTCGTGGCTAGTAGAGCCCGTTAGCCACGGGTATCGTTCCCAGTTGCTACTCTGAAAATGGCGAACATAGCCTGCTTTAACTACTTGAGTCAGCTCAAGATTGTCAGGTGTTGGACGGCCTTTTTTAATAATGTCCATCTTAACATTAAATGGTCGTCTTGAAAATGGTTCAGACAATAAATCCGCAACGACATCATCTTCACCTGTTGCCATTTTGACGTAAAAAAAACAACGTAGAAAACGTAACACTACGCTAGATCCACTCTCGCGCCAGCCACCACCTTGCACCTTCTAGCTCCCTATTGAGCTGCGGGGAAATCTAAAAGAATACGCCCATTGGCTACAAATCACGATATGATTGGTTGATCAAATTGTCAATCCAAACGTACGCTATCATTCCGTCTAAGGGCCAATGTCAGCGGGAATACTTTGGTTGATTACGTTGGATATTCTTCCCAGCAACCCAGAAAAATATCTGATTGGTTGCATTGTTTTTCCAACACAAAACCACTCAAATGCGTCGTGCATGGACCGAGAAAGACAAACAAATCAACGTAACACTGTAATATAACACAGATACGATTCTCATTTATTCATTTTATTTAAATTTTATTAAATGTTATTAAATTGTATTACATTTTATTAATACAATTAATTTCGAGTTTTTGGTTTCATCTGAGAGTTCCAGGGTCTTCTCTGAATACCTTGAAGGCCCTGACGCTTCACCACTGGTGTATTTATATAAATGTCTGTGCTGTCCCTGGGTGTGTGTGTATTTATATACATGTCTGTGCTGTCCCTGGGTGTGTGTGTATTTATATACATGTCTGTGCTGTCCCTGGGTGTGTGTGTATTTATATACATGTCTGTGCTGTCCCTGGGTGTGTGTGTATTTATATACATGTCTGTGCTGTCCCTGGGTGTGTGTGTATTTATATACATGTCTGTGCTGTCCCTGGGTGTGTGTGTATTTATATACATGTCTGTGCTGTCCCTGGGTGTGTGTGTATTTATATACATGTCTGTGCTGTCCCTGGGTGTGTGTGTATTTATATACATGTCTGTGCTGTCCCTGGGTGTGTGTGTATTTATATACATGTCTGTGCTGTCCCTGGGTGTGTGTGTATTTATATACATGTCTGTGCTGTCCCTGGTCACGAGGAGATACGAATGGCCAATCGTGGCGTTGGTAACGGATCACATGACAGTGGGAACCTTCCCTAAGGCGGAAAAACCGTTGACATTTCCTCTCTTTGACTCGACAGAGAGGCGGTTCCTCTTTTTGAGGCGCGACGCGGAGAGAGACGGTTCTTCTCTTTCTGAAGACAAAGAGAAGAAGCCTTTTAAACTAAAGGGTGGACAGCGTTATAAGGTGAGTAGTGAGTGTTGACCAAGGGGTTAAAGAGTATGTCTCTAAACTTGTTATGCACCAGGGAGCCGGTTCAAACTGGAACACTTTGGTGATTTATTTTAAAAGACGTGATGTGTGTGTGTGTATGTGTGTGTGTCTCTGTGTGTTTGTGTAAGACTAATATATACCATGCGTATATTTACATATATATATATATATATATATATATATATATATATATATGTATCAGTGGCGAAGCGTGTCTATCCCAACTGGACCTTCTGTAGACCAGGGGTTCCCCAACTTTTCAGCCCGCGACGGCGCGACCCCCAAAATAACAGACCCCCCCCCCCCCCCCCCCCACTATCACCATCCGAGGGGGTGGGGGGGTACATCGTGAAGTCCAACGGGGGGGGGGGGGGGGGTTATGTCGCGATCGCGGACATCGTGAAGTCCAGGGGGGGGGGGGGTGTGTCGCGATCATTGTGTGTGGCTTTTTTTCAATGATGATACTGTCGTGAATTTGTGGGAATCAGAATTCCTTTATTTGTCACTCACGTTATTATTAATAATAATACAAATGATAAAAAATAATAATAATAAAATAATATTAAAATAAACCTCAAGGGTCACATCACGAGGATTCTGAAATCATCTCGCGACCCCCCCCTCGGGGTCCCGCGACCCCCACTTTGGGAACCCATGCTGTAGACTGCAGTCACTTTATGCCTTATGTCATTTAGGCAGATAAGATTGTCGCAGCCAATTTCCAAGTGCACCATAGTTGGTAACGCAGTGTCCATGTAGTGAAGTAACAGCCCATCATCTTCGCCTTCGCCATTTTTACGTAAAATCCTACGTAGAAACAACGTCCACTCTCGCTAGCCAGTAGACCTTCTAGCTCCCTATTGAGCTGTGGGGAAATCTGAAAGAATACGCCCATTGGCTACAAATCCCTATACGATTGGTTGATCAAATTGTCAATCCAAACGTACGCTCTCATTCAGTCTGAGGGCCAAAGTCATCGGGAATACTTTGGTTGAAGGATATTCTTCCCAGCAACCTACACATATATCTGATTGGTTGCAACACAAAACCACTCAAATGCGTCGTGCATGGACCGAGAAAGACAAACAAATCAACGTAACACTGTAATATAACAGATAACACAGATACCATTCTCATTTATTCATTTGATTAAAATTAGATTAAATTAGATTAAATTGTATTACATTTTATTTATACAATTAATTCGATTTGTTTTGTTTCATCTGAGAGTTCCAGGGTCTTCTCTGAATACCTTGAAGGCCCTGACGCTTCACCACTGGTATGTATGTATGTATATGTATATGTGTATATATATATATGTATATGTGTATATATATATATGTATATGTATATATATATATATATGTATATATATATATATATATATATATATATATATATATATATATATATATATATATATATATATATGTATGTATGTATGTATGTATGTATATATATATATATGTATGTATATATATATATGTATATATATATATATGTATGTATATATATACATATATAAATATGTATATGGATATATATTTACATTTACATTTAGGGCATTTGGCAGACGCTTTTATCCAAAGCGACTTACAAGGTGTACATTAGTTGAAGCAGACAATAGCATAACACTGAGGTACGCAAACATAATATATAGATATATAGATATCCATCCATCCATCCATCTTCTCCCGCTTATCCGTAATCGGGTCGTGGAGGTAGCAGCTTCAGCAGGGGACTCCAAACTTCCCTCTCCCTGGCAACATGGACTAGCTCTGACTGGGGGATCCCGAGGCGTTCCCAGGCCAGTGTGGAGATGTAATCACCCCACCTGTACCTCGGTCTGCCCCGTGGTCTCTTCCCACCTGTACCTCGGTCTGCCCCGTGGTCTCTTCCCACCTGTACCTCGGTCTGCCCCGTGGTCTCCTCCCAGTTGGATGTGCCTGGAAAACCTCCCTCGGGAGGCGACCAGGAAGCATCCTCACTAGATGAACCACCTCAACTGGCTCCTTTCTACGCGAAGGAGCAGCGGCTCTACTCTGAGTCTCTCACGAGTGACTGAGCTTCTCACCCTATCCCTCAGGGAGATACCAGCCACCCTCCTGAGGAAACTCATTTTGGCCGCTTGTATTCGCGATCTCGTCCTTTCGGTCATTACCCATTGCTCATGACCATAGGTGAGGGTAGGAACGAAGACTGATCGGTAGATCGAGAGCTTTGCCTTCTGGCTCAGCCATAGATCTACATATAGATATATAGTGTTTAACTCTTTTGGTTTAGCCTTTTGTAGTTCTTTGTTACTTTTGTGATGTGAATGTGTGCTTCCCATGCCAATGCCAAAAAAATGTAATTAAATATAAAATAGCAGCGGGTGCTTGTGAAAATCAGCTTTTTCAAATGAGTGAACTATCCCTTTAGGTCTTGTGTCTCTTCTTTTGGTCACTTACTGTTCTTACTGTGTGTGTGTGGGGGGGTTTAAGTGTGAGTGTGTGACACAAACAATGGTGGATATTTACCTCAATAACCCCAAACACTGCTTATAATCTTTAGGGTTAACCTGAAGTGACTCACTAACCCCACATCCTGCTTGGTAGTATAGTCCTCAGGGTTAACCTGAAGTGACTCACTAACCCCACATCCTGCTTGGTAGTATAGTCCTCAGGGTTAACCTGAAGTGGCTCACTAACCCCACATCCTGCTTGGTAGTATAGTCCTCAGGGTTAACCTGAAGTGTCTCACTAACCCCACATCCTGCTTGGTAGTATAGTCCTCAGGGTTAACCTGAAGTGACTCACTAACCCCACATCCTGCTTGGTAGTATAGTCCTCAGGGTTAACCTGAAGTGACTCACTAACCCCACATCCTGCTTGGTAGTATAGTCCTCAGGGTTAACCTGAAGTGACTCACTAACCCCACATCCTGCTTGGTAGTATAGTCCTCAGGGTTAACCTGAAGTGACTCACTAACCCCACATCCTGCTTGGTAGTATAGTCCTCAGGGTTAACCTGAAGTGACTCACTAACCCCACATCCTGCTTGGTAGTATAGTCCTCAGGGTTAACCTGAAGTGACTCACTAACCCCACATCCTGCTTGGTAGTATAGTCCTCAGGGTTAACCTGAAGTGACTCACTAACCCCACATCCTGCTTGGTAGTATAGTCCTCAGGGTTAACCTGAAGTGACTCACTAACCCCACATCCTGCTTGGTAGTATAGTCCTCAGGGTTAACCTGAAGTGACTCACTAACCCCACATCCTGCTTGGTAGTATAGTCCTCAGGGTTAACCTGAAGTGACTCACTAACCCCACATCCTGCTTGGTAGTATAGTCCTCAGGGTTAACCTGAAGTGACTCACTAACCCCACATCCTGCTTGGTAGTATAGTCCTCAGGGTTAACCTGAAGTGACTCACTAACCCCACATCCTGCTTGGTAGTATAGTCCTCAGGGTTAACCTGAAGTGACTCACTAACCCCACATCCTGCTTGGTAGTATAGTCCTCAGGGTTAACCTGAAGTGACTCACTAACCCCACATCCTGCTTGGTAGTATAGTCCTCAGGGTTAACCTGAAGTGACTCACTAACCCCACATCCTGCTTGGTAGTATAGTCCTCAGGGTTAACCTGAAGTGACTCACTAACCCCACATCCTGCTTGGTAGTATAGTCCTCAGGGTTAACCTGAAGTGACTCACTAACCCCACATCCTGCTTGGTAGTATAGTCCTCAGGGTTAACCTGAAGTGACTCACTAACCCCACATCCTGCTTGGTAGTATAGTCCTCAGGGTTAACCTGAAGTGACTCTGTTACGCCCCCTGATGGCTCGGAGTGGGAAGGCGCAACATAAGGCAACAGGTTTGGGTAGGTGAGGGTGTAGTCACACAAAACCAGGAAACGGGTATACAATTAAAGAAAGTATTTATTAACAAACAGTAACACAGGGAACAACGAGGACTACAGTGGCACCAAAGAAATGAAAAGAACATAACCCCACCCCCCTTTTACAGGTGCCAAGCACCCAACAAGTACAGCGGGTGGTGCTCACTCTTACCTAGGGTTTCTAACAAAAAGGTAAACCTACGTGGATGTAGTATGTAGACCCCAGGGTATCTTACCTATCCTCGAAGCCCCTGTGTACTCAACAAAATAATTAACATGTGACAAAAGAACCAAAGTAGGCTGTTAACAACTAAATAATATAACAAAGGCGTAATATTATTAAGGTTGAATCAAAAGGGTCAACAAACAGACAAAACTAGCCAAATACCAACAATCTTAAGTAGAGCTCTGCCACTGCTCACAACACAACATACCAGCAACTCTACTCAACACCAACCCTCTCTCCTGACAGGAAACAAACAAGGCACTATATAAAGGGGACTGGCTGATTGGAGATCTGGATCAGGTGTGGATGAATGATTGGATGATTGAAACCAGGTGTGCACATCTGTGAAGTGGGAGAATGGAAACAGGAGGGGGAGACAAAACAGCAAAACAAACCAACACCACACAACAGAACACAACACAAGACATGTACAACATACATACATAAAAGTCATACAGAACACTGTACGTAACAGTGTGTGTAAGTATGTGTGCATGTGTGTGTGTATTTATATAAGTGTGTGTGTGTGTATAAAAATGTGGGTGGGTGTTTGTATTGTGATGTATATTTCAATATATGTGTATTTCATGTGTGTGTGTGATGTGTCTGTATACTGTATGTGTGTGTGTGTATCTGTATACTGTATGAAAACTGTATAAAAATACTGTAACCTTGACACTGGTCTTAATGCCCCCAGCATAGCAGAACTACTCATATCTAACACACACACACACACACACACACACACACACACACACACACACACACACACACACATCACTTATGTAGAGTTAACTACTGGAGCATGTCTTTAATACGTGTTCCCAACACAAGGAATCAATCTTCACTTTAAAGTGTGTGTGTGTGTGTGTGTGTGTGTGTGTGTGTGTGTGTGTGTGTGTGTGTGTGTGTGTGTGTGTGTGTGTGTGTGTGTGTGTGTGTGTGTGTGTGTTAGATATGAGTAGTTCTGCTATGCTGGGGGCATTAAGACCAGTGTCAAGGTTACAGTATTTTTATACAGTTTTCATACAGTATACAGACACACACACACACACACACAGTATACAGACACATACACACACACACACACACACATATTGAAATACACATATATTGAAATATACATCACAATACAAACACCAACCCACATTTTTATACACACACACACACACACTTATATAAGTAGTGGTATGGTATATGGTAGTATAGTCCTCAGGGTTAACCTGAAGTGACTCACTAACCCCACATCCTGCTTGGTAGTATAGTCCTCAGGGTTAACCTGAAGTGACTCACTAACCCCACATCCTGCTTGGTAGTATAGTCCTCAGGGTTAACCTGAAGTGACTCACTAACCCCACATCCTGCTTGGTAGTATAGTCCTCAGGGTTAACCTGAAGTGACTCACTAACCCCACATCCTGCTTGGTAGTATAGTCCTCAGGGTTAACCTGAAGTGACTCACTAACCCCACATCCTGCTTGGTAGTATAGTCCTCAGGGTTAACCTGAAGTGACTCACTAACCCCACATCCTGCTTGGTAGTATAGTCCTCAGGGTTAACCTGAAGTGACTCACTAACCCCACATCCTGCTTGGTAGTATAGTCCTCAGGGTTAACCTGAAGTGACTCACTAACCCCACATCCTGCTTGGTAGTATAGTCCTCAGGGTTAACCTGAAGTGACTCACTAACCCCACATCCTGCTTGGTAGTATAGTCCTCAGGGTTAACCTGAAGTGACTCACTAACCCCACATCCTGCTTGGTAGTATAGTCCTCAGGGTTAACCTGAAGTGACTCACTAACCCCACATCCTGCTTGGTAGTATAGTCCTCAGGGTTAACCTGAAGTGACTCACTAACCCCACATCCTGCTTGGTAGTATAGTCCTCAGGGTTAACCTGAAGTGACTCACTAACCCCACATCCTGCTTGGTAGTATAGTCCTCAGGGTTAACCTGAAGTGACTCACTAACCCCACATCCTGCTTGGTAGTATAGTCCTCAGGGTTAACCTGAAGTGACTCACTAACCCCACATCCTGCTTGGTAGTATAGTCCTCAGGGTTAACCTGAAGTGACTCACTAACCCCACATCCTGCTTGGTAGTATAGTCCTCAGGGTTAACCTGAAGTGACTCACTAACCCCACATCCTGCTTGGTAGTATAGTCCTCAGGGTTAACCTGAAGTGACTCACTAACCCCACATCCTGCTTGGTAGTATAGTCCTCAGGGTTA
Organism: Muraenolepis orangiensis; assembly: GCA_027704905.1. Classification (NCBI taxonomy): domain Eukaryota; kingdom Metazoa; phylum Chordata; class Actinopteri; order Gadiformes; family Muraenolepididae; genus Muraenolepis; species Muraenolepis orangiensis. The sequence goes on along the minus strand of JANIIK010002061.1, from coordinate 13,217 downwards.
ACCTGAAGTGACTCACTAACCCCACATCCTGCTTGGTAGTATAGTCCTCAGGGTTAACCTGAAGTGACTCTGTTACGCCCCCTGATGGCTCGGAGTGGGAAGGCGCAACATAAGGCAACAGGTTTGGGTAGGTGAGGGTGTAGTCACACAAAACCAGGAAACGGGTATACAATTAAAGAAAGTATTTATTAACAAACAGTAACACAGGGAACAACGAGGACTACAGTGGCACCAAAGAAATGAAAAGAACATAACCCCACCCCCCTTTTACAGGTGTCAAGCACCCAAAAGTACAGCGGGTGGTGCTCACTCTTACCTAGGGTTTCTAACAAAAAGGTAAACCTACGTGGATGTAGTATGTAGACCCCAGGGTATCTTACCTATCCTCGAAGCCCCTGTGTACTCAACAAAATAATTAACATGTGACAAAAGAACCAAAGTAGGCTGTTAACAACTAAATAATATAACAAAGGTGTAATATTATTAAGGTTGAATCAAAAGGGTCAACAAACAGACAAAACTAGCCAAATACCAACAATCTTAAGTAGAGCTCTGCCACTGCTCACAACACAACATACCAGCAACTCTACTCAACACCAACCCTCTCTCCTGACAGGAAACAAACAAGGCACTATATAAAGGGGACTGGCTGATTGGAGATCTGGATCAGGTGTGGATGAATGATTGGATGATTGAAACCAGGTGTGCACATCTGTGAAGTGGGAGAATGGAAACAGGAGGGGGAGACAAAACAGCAAAACAAACCAACACCACACAACAGAACACAACACAAGACATGTACAACATACATACATAAAAGTCATACAGAACACTGTACGTAACAGTGTGTGTAAGTATGTGTGCATGTGTGTGTGTATTTATATAAGTGTGTGTGTGTGTGTATAAAAATGTGGGTGGGTGTTTGTATTGTGATGTATATTTCAATATATGTGTATTTCATGTGTGTGTGTGATGTGTCTGTATACTGTATGTGTGTGTGTGTATCTGTATACTGTATGAAAACTGTATAAAAATACTGTAACCTTGACACTGGTCTTAATGCCCCCAGCATAGCAGAACTACTCATATCTAACACACACACACACACACACACACACACACACACACACACACACACACACACACACACACATCACTTATGTAGAGTTAACTACTGGAGCATGTCTTTAATACGTGTTCCCAACACAAGGAATCAATCTTCACTTTAAAGTGTGTGTGTGTGTGTGTGTGTGTGTGTGTGTGTGTGTGTGTGTGTGTGTGTGTGTGTGTGTGTGTGTGTGTGTGTGTGTGTTAGATATGAGTAGTTCTGCTATGCTGGGGGCATTAAGACCAGTGTCAAGGTTACAGTATTTTTATACAGTTTTCATACAGTATACAGACACACACACACACACACAGTATACAGACACATACACACACACACACACACACACACATATTGAAATACACATATATTGAAATATACATCACAATACAAACACCAACCCACATTTTTATACACACACACACACACTTATATAAGTAGTGGTATGGTATATGGTAGTATAGTCCTCAGGGTTAACCTGAAGTGACTCACTAACCCCACATCCTGCTTGGTAGTATAGTCCTCAGGGTTAACCTGAAGTGACTCACTAACCCCACATCCTGCTTGGTAGTATAGTCCTCAGGGTTAACCTGAAGTGACTCACTAACCCCACATCCTGCTTGGTAGTATAGTCCTCAGGGTTAACCTGAAGTGACTCACTAACCCCACATCCTGCTTGGTAGTATAGTCCTCAGGGTTAACCTGAAGTGACTCACTAACCCCACATCCTGCTTGGTAGTATAGTCCTCAGGGTTAACCTGAAGTGACTCACTAACCCCACATCCTGCTTGGTAGTATAGTCCTCAGGGTTAACCTGAAGTGACTCACTAACCCCACATCCTGCTTGGTAGTATAGTCCTCAGGGTTAACCTGAAGTGACTCACTAACCCCACATCCTGCTTGGTAGTATAGTCCTCAGGGTTAACCTGAAGTGACTCACTAACCCCACATCCTGCTTGGTAGTATAGTCCTCAGGGTTAACCTGAAGTGACTCACTAACCCTACATCCTGCTTGGTAGTATAGTCCTCAGGGTTAACCTGAAGTGACTCACTAACCCCACATCCTGCTTGGTAGTATAGTCCTCAGGGTTAACCTGAAGTGACTCACTAACCCCACATCCTGCTTGGTAGTATAGTCCTCAGGGTTAACCTGAAGTGACTCACTAACCCCACATCCTGCTTGGTAGTATAGTCCTCAGGGTTAACCTGAAGTGACTCACTAACCCCACATCCTGCTTGGTAGTATAGTCCTCAGGGTTAACCTGAAGTGACTCACTAACCCCACATCCTGCTTGGTAGTATAGTCCTCAGGGTTAACCTGAAGTGACTCACTAACCCCACATCCTGCTTGGTAGTATAGTCCTCAGGGAAGCAGCATGTGAGGCTCACAGCAGGAGTCACCGTGATAACTGAACTGAGATCAGTCTATGCTTGGTATCTGAAACTGAAGATTCTGCTATTCCCTGAATTCTGTCTTAACATCTCCGGTTAACCTGCAAATCCAGCTCCTTGAAATCGGCTGGGGTCTCCGGTCTGCTATGAATGAGGAGAGAGAGGAGGGGGATCCTACCTCTAAAAGCTCTCTGTCTGGGGAACATGGCCGCCAGAGCAGAGCTAACAGGTGAGAAGAGGATCTCTAAGTGTCTGTGACTGTGGTCCATCTCAGAGCTCAGCAGTGATGTATCAGGACACCATCGTTAGTGTCAGTAAAAGCTGTGTGTGTGTTGTGTTGAAGCCCAGAGCAGAAGGAGAGAGCAGACTCCCCTGGACCCAGCTGTGTCTCCGTGAAGAGTGACTGGTCTATGGATCTTCCTCGTGCTCAGTTTAAAGATGGGAATCAGTCTATTGAGAAGAGGTGAGGGTTGATCAGATTATAACAATTCAGCATCTATTGAACATCCATAAATCCTGGCTCTTGTTGTTCTAGAAGGATACAGGAGAGAGGAGACTCCCCTGGACCCAGCTGTGTCTCCATGAAGAGTGACAGGTCTATGGATCCACTCCATAACTTTAAAGATGGACGCTCCTCCAGAGAGGAGAGGTAGGAGCTTCAAAAAGACTGTGTGTGTGTGTGTGTGTGTGCGTGTGATGTATCAGGACACCATCATTAATGTTAGTAAAAGATGTGTGTGTGTTGTGTTAAAGCCCAGAGCAGAAGGAGAGAGCAGACTCCCCTGGACCCAGCTGTGTCTCCATGAAGAGTGACTGGTCTATGGATCATCCTCTTGTTCAGTTTAAAGATGGGAATCAGTCTATTGGGAAGAGGTGAGGATTGATCTGAGATTATTAATGTACAGTATATATTGAACATCCATAGATAGAGAGGAGAGGGAGGAGTTTCAAACAGGTGATGAAAACTGACCACTTGGTTGCTACCAGACTCTGCTGATACTGATGTTTTGACTTCAGGAGAAATAATACAATTGTGTGTGTGTGTGTGTGTGTGTGTGTGTGTGTGTGTGTTCTCCACAGTCGACACCAGGAGAGGTCAAAGGTTACCAGTGCTGGGTCTGTACAGCAGCATCAAACAGAGCTGATCAAGGTGTGTAAAAGTCCAACAAGACATTAGCCTTCAGCTCTACATGAACATTAAAAAGCATCTCTTGTGGTGCTCAGAGTCTCCAGGCTTCCCTCTTTAGACCTGACGTGAATCAAGGACAAATGCTTCTGATGTCCTCAGCTCACAGGAAAGTTCTCATTCATGTTCTGTTCCAGAGGGCTGAGGAGAACGCACACGCTTTTCTAGACCAGGAGCTGAAGAAGCTCTGGAGGGTTCTCTTCCCACATGACCCACAAGGCTCAGAGAGTCAGAGGGAGGAGGAGGACGAGGAGGAGGAGGAGGAGGAGGATGGGAAGAACGAGGAGCAGAGGAGGCGCGCCATAGAGGGAGTGACCGACATCACACTGCTCTGCCTTCTGGAGATGAACCAGGAGGAACTGGCCCACACACTGAGGAGTAGTAAGTCTTATTTAGAAAACATAGAAGAGACTCTTATTTAGAAAACAAAGAAGACTCTTATTTAGAAAACATAGTGTCACGAGAGAGGGAGTGGGTTGGACCCCGAACGCAGACGCCGACAAGTGGAGAGATACGAACGGCTTTATTTGCACCAAACACACACAAAGTCACAAGGGTACACGGGGAGGACGATCCGCGGAGTACCGGCGGGTAGTCCGGGACAGGGGGAGGAGTCTGTACCGGGGTATCGGGTGTGGAGTACCGGCAGGTAGTTGGCAGGCGATGGGTACCAGACGGGAGAACTACGTGCATAGTAGAGTAACGACCTCACGCTGGGGTAAAGGAAAGACCACGTCTATATACCCCAGGTGAGGTGATGAACTAATTACACGGGGGGAAATTGAGTCCAGGTGTGTGTGTGTGTGTGTGGCCAGCGCACGTGGCTTGGCCACGCCCCCTGCCAACCAACGTGATTGTTGACAGGAGCGTGTGTGCGCCACCAGCGCACGTGGCTAGGCCACGCCCCCTGCCAACCAACGTGATTGTTGACAGGAGTGTGTGTGCGCTACCAGCGCACGTGGCTAGGCCACGCCCCCTGCCAACCAACGTGATTGTTGACAGGAGTGTGTGCGCCACCAGCGCACGTGGCTAGGCCACGCCCCCTGCCAACCACCATAACCGTGACAGTACCCCCCCCTCAACGGGCGCCTCCTGGCGTCCAACCCGGCTTGAAGGGGTGTTCCCGGTGGCAGTTGAGGGAAAAGAACAGATCCCGACTGTAGCGGCGCGGGGGCCAACCCCGCCCCTCTGGACCGTCTGCGTCCCAGTCGATGATCCGGGGGGGTGGAGGAGATTTGGTGGGCGGGTGGGGCCCGGGAAGAGAGCCACCCCTTCTGCCCAGGTCGGTGGGAGTCCTCTCTGGAGGTCTCCTCTAAGGGTCTCCTTCGGGACCTCCTCTGGAGTCTCCTCAGGGGTCTGCTCTGAACCCCCTCTGTAGTCGACAGCCGGGGACCGCGTGACGTCCTCCGGCGGGTGGTCCGGGACAGGGGAAGGAGTCTGTACCGAGGGTATCGGGTGCGGAGTACCGGCAGGCGATGGGTACCAGACGGGAGAACTACGTGAATAGTAGAGTAACGACCTCACGCTGGGGTAAAGGAAAGACAACGTATATATACCCCAGGTGAGGTGATGAACAAATTACACGGGGGGAAATTGAGTCCAGGTGTGTGTGTGTGTGTGTGTGTGTGTGTGTGTGTGTGTGTGTGTGTGTGTGTGTGTGTGTGTGTGTGTGTGTGTGTGTGTGTGTGTGTGTGTGTGTGTGTGGCCAGCGCACGTGGCCTGGCCACGCCCCCTGCCAACCAACGTGATTCTTGACAGGAGCGTGTGTGCGCCACCAGCGCACGTGGCTAGGCCACGCCCCCTGCCAACCAACGTGATTGTTGACACATAGAGGAGACTCTTATTTAGAAAACATAGAAGAGACTCTTATTTAGAAAACATAGAAGAGACTCTTATTTAGAAAACATAGAGGAGACACTTATTTAGAAAACATAGAAGAGACTATTATTTAGAAAACATAGAAGAGACTTATTTAGAAAACATAGAAGAGACTCTTATTTAGAAAACATAGAGAATCTTATTTAGAAAACAGAAGTGACTCAAACAGAGACTTGTTTAAAATATTTCTACATTTCTATCTTTTCCAGATAAATCTCCTCTTGGAGGTCAAATGGTTTGATCCAGATGTGTAGGGTTAATGTGAGGCTTTCAGGTTGAGTGGTTCAATCCAAGGGCAGATATGTAGGATTATTATAGGGGCTTTCAGCTTTAGTGGTTTAATGCAGATATTTAGGGTTATTGTTATATATTATATATATATATATATATATATTATTGTGGGTATTATTAGGTTAAAGAATACACAATATACTACAGATCAACAGTAGAATACCTGAAGAGATGCAATAGTATCTTGTTATATCAGCATATCAAGTCAGTAATAGTAATAGTATAGTAATAGTTCATTCTAATGGTGTATAAGACATGTAAAATACCTGTCTTCTGGGTTCTCTCATTTAGGAACTGCTGCAGTCGAGTGCCAACATAACATCAAGTCTCATCTGATGCAGAAGTTCAGGCGTGTGTTTGAGGGAATCGCTAAAGCAGGACAGTCAACAGATCTGAATGACTTCTACACAGAGCTCTTCATCACAGAGAGAGTCAGTGGAGAGGTCAACAAGGAACATGAGGTCAGACTGATTGAAACAGCTTCCAGGAAACCAGCCAAGGAGGAAACACCAATCAAACTTGAAGACATCTTTAAACCCTTACCTGGACAAGATCAACCAAGCAGAACAATAATGACAACTGGAGTGGCGGGCATTGGTAAAACCATCTTAACACACAAGTTCACTCTGGACTGGGCTGAAGGCAAATCCAACCATGACATCCACTTCACGCTTCCCTTCACTTTCAGAGAGCTGAATTTACTGAAAGTGAAAAAGGTTAGCTTGGTGGAACTTCTTCATCACTTCTTTATTCAAACCAAAGGAATCCGCAGATACGACCTGTTCCAAGTGGTCTTCATCTTGGACGGTCTGGATGAGTGTCGACTTCCTCTGGACTTCAAGAACAATCCGATCTGGACCGATGTCTCAAAGTCGACCTCGGTGGACGTGTTGCTGACAAACCTCATCAGGGGTGACCTGCTTCCCTCCGCTCGCATCTGGATAACCACACGCCCTGCGGCAGCCAATCAGATCCCTGCTGAGTGTGTTGACATGGTGACAGAGGTGAGAGGGTTCACCGACCCACAGAAGGAGGAGTACTTCAGGAAGAGATTCAGAGAGGAGACTCTGGCCAGCACAATCATCTCCCACATCAAGACATCACGAAGCCTCCACATCATGTGTCACATCCCAGTCTTCTGTTGGATCAGTGCTACAGTTCTGGAGGACTTATTCAAAACAACCCAGACAGGAGAAGAGATGCCCAACACCGTGACTCAGATGTACATCCACTTCCTGAGGGTTCAGTCCATACAGGGGGACAGGAAGTACCATGGGAGAGCTGAAACAGATGCAGTCTGGAGTTCAAAGAGCAGGAAGATCATTGTTGCTCTGGGAAAACTGGCTTTTAACCAGCTGGTGAAAGGCAACCTGATCTTCTACGAGGCAGACCTGGCCGAGTGTGACATGGATATCAGAGCAGCCTCAGTGTACTCAGGAGTGTTCACCCAGATCTTTAAAGAGGAGTGTGGGCTGTACCAGGACAAGGTGTTCTGCTTTGTCCATCTGAGCCTCCAGGAGTTTCTGGCTGCTCTTTATGTCTTCCTGTCCTTCATGGACACTGGTGTCAATCTGCTCTCAGATAAACATCGGCGAGGCAAGTGGTCTATTCTTGTTGGAAAGAAAACAGAGGTCCAACTCCTCTACCAGAGTGCTGTGGACAAGGCCTTACAGAGTGAGAACGGACACCTGGACTTGTTCCTCCGCTTCCTCCTGGGCCTCTCTCTGGAGACCAATCAGATTCTCCTACCAGGTCTGCTGAGACAGAAAGGAAGTAGATCACGGAACAATGAGAAAACTGTGTCTTACATCAAGGAGAAGATAAGTGGAGATCACTCTCCAGAGAGAAGCATCAATCTGTTCCACTGTCTGAATGAGCTGAACGACCGTTCTCTAGTGGAGGAGATCCAACAGTACCTGACATCAGGAATTCTCACCAAAGAAGATCTCTCTCCTGCTCAGTGGTCAGCTCTGGTCTTCATCTTACTGTCATCAAAAGAGGAGCTGGACGTGTTTGACCTGAAGAAGTACTCTGCTTCAGAGGAGGGTCTTCTGAGGCTGCTGCCAGTGCTCAAAGCCTCCAAAACATCTCTGTAGGTTCTCTAATCACCTGTATTATAGTACACAATATACACTATACTATAATGTGAACGTGATGTCATATACAATACATCTCTGTAGATTTGTTAATAACATGTATTATAATACACAATATACATCCTACTAGAATATAAAAGTGATATCATATACAATACATCTCTGTACATTTAGATTAGATTAGATGTGATTCTAATTAATTCTCATTGCACTAAAGCACAAGTACAGTACAGCCAAAATAATTTGGCATCTAACCAGAGTGCAAATATTGCTGTTAAGTGCAGGGTGATATATTATTTACATTGGTTAAATATGGTGTAATATGTATTTTAATACCCAATATAAAAGGTATATAATATACAAACCATATCTGTAGGTTTATTAATAACATGTATTACAATACAATATACATTTCCCTATCATATTAAAGTCATAACAATATTCAAAACATATGAGCTACAAATTCCACTCCAATATTAAATGTTAAATCCTACCTACAGCGCTGTTATCATTTGTTAAACTTACATTTCTTATTCATAATGCTAGTAAAGACTGTGTTTTAATGGTGGTTTTAATTCTAATAAGCCCTTTCAACCCAGTTCCTAACATGTTCCTGTTGATGTTGTGTGAAGGCTGAATGGCTGTCATCTGTCAGAGAGATGCTGTGAAGCTCTGGCCTCAGTTCTCAGCTCCAACTCCTCCAGTCTGAGAGAGCTGGACCTGAGTACCAACCACCTGCAGGATTCAGGAGTGAAGCTGCTCTCTGCTGGACTGGGGAGTCCACACTGTAGACTGGAGACTCTCAGGTCAGTTGGACTCAATGAGCAAACACTTACAGCACAGGGTTTGATATCAGAAGACATTCAACTTATTCCATAAATTGAGGAGATCTTTAGAACAAGGTGACCATCTCCATCACTAAGGACCACAACCACCCTGGGCACCATCTCTTCTCCCCCTACCGTCTGGTCGCTGGTTCTGCAGCATCCATACATGGACTACCAGGTTTAAGGATAGTTTATATCCACAGACAGTGACCTACTGAACTGCTAGGAGTGCTGCCACAATCATAACATGTCAGTAACATTACACTGTCATAACATTGTCATTAACATTACACTGTCATAACATGTCATTAACATTGCACTCTCATAACATTATCATTAACATAACACTATCATAACATTGTAATTAACATGACACTATCATAACATTGTCATTAACATTACAATGTCATAACATTGTCATTAACATTACACGAGCATAACATGTCATTAACATTACACTATCATAACATTGTCATTTACATTACACAATCATAACATGTCATTAACATTACACTATCATAACATGTAGTTAACATTTCACTATCATAAAATGTCATTAACATTACACTATCATATCATGTCATTAACATTACACTATCATAACATGTCATTAACATTTCACTATCATAATATGTCATTAACATTACACTATCATAACATGTCATTAACATTACTCTATCATAACATGTCATTAACATTACACTATCATAACATTGTCATTAATATTACACTATCATAACATGTCATTAACATTACACTATCATAACATTGTCATTAACATTACACTATCATAACATGTCATTAACATTACTCTGTCATACTTTGCTGGACTTTCTGGACTCATTACAGTTACTGTACTGCACTGTATTCATGATGCTGCTGCACTACTGGCACTTTAAAATGCTTTTATATGTTTTATGTACAATTCAAAACATGTACATATCATCCATTAGTCACTTTATTGTTATTTATATTGTCATTTTTATTATGTATAGTATTTTTATAGTATAGTTGCATATAAATTCATACTCAGGGAGGGAATGAGGAGTAAGCGTTCTATTGTACTTGTTGCCAATGGCAAATAAATCTCTTGAATCTTGATTTACATCCATAAAAGTATAAATTCAGACTCCTAAATAATACATTTTCAGAGAAATAAGGTAACATATTTAAGATGTTGTTGCCCTGATAGTATGAGGACATTTTAAATTCTGAGTTTGTTAATAGTGGTTTAAGGTGTATGTTGTATTACATTCATATTCTACTCATAGACAATAAGGTGGAATTTAGAGTTGGTTAGAAAAGTTTATCAACAGCCTTTTCCTTAAAATGTGCCATTTTAAGGAAACTTTAATTATTACCTTTGCAAAATATTTGTACATATTTTAGACAGCTAACTGTTATCATTTAAATATCTATTTTTTACATTGACTACACTTCTCTTGTGCTCATTATTGAAGTAAAAGACTTGTGTTCTTTCAACCCAGTTCCTAACATGTTCCTGTTGATGTTGTGTGAAGGCTGAATGGCTGTCATCTGTCAAAGAGATGCTGTGAAGCTCTGGCCTCAGTTCTCAGCTCCAACTCCTCCAGTCTGAGAGAGCTGGACCTGAGTACCAACCACCTGCAGGATTCAGGAGTGAAGCTGCTCTCTGCTGGACTGGGGAGTCCACACTGTACACTGGAGACTCTCAGGTCAGTTGGACTCAATGAGCAAACACTTACAGCACAGGGTTTGATATCAGAAGACATTCAACTGATTCCATGCATTGAGGAGATCTTTAGAACCAGGTGACCATCTCCATCACTAAGGACCACAACCACCCTGGGTACCATCTCTTCTCCCCTACCGTCTGGTCGCTGGTTCTGCAGCATCCGTACAAGGACTACCAGGTTTAAGGGCAGTTTATATCCACAGGCAGTGACCTACTGAACTGCTAGGAGTGCTGCCACTATCATAACATTGTCATTAACATGACACTATCATAACATTGTCATTAACATTACACTGTCATAACATGTCATTAACATTACACTATAATAACATTGTCATTAACATTACACTATCATAACATTGTCATTAACATTACACTATAATAACATTGTCATTAACATTACACTATAATAACATTGTCATTAACATTACATTATCATAACATGTCATTACCATTACACTATCATAACATTGTCATTAACTTTAAACTATCATAACATTGTCATTAACATGACACTATCGTAACATTGTCATTAACATGACACTATCATAACATTACAATATCATAACATTGTCATTAACATGACAATATCGTAACATTGTCATTAACATGACACTATCATAACAATACACTATCATAACATTGTCATTAACATGACACTATCATAACATTACACGGTCATAACATTGTCATTAACATTACACTGTCATAACATGTCATTAACATTACATTATCATAACATGTCATTAACATTACACTGTCATAACATTGTCATTAACATTACACTATCATAACATTGTCATTAACATTACACTATCATAACATTGTCATTAACATTACACTGTCATAACATGTCATTAACATTACACTATAATAACATTGTCATTAACATTACACTATAATAACATTGTCATTAACATTACACTATCATAACATTGTCATTAACATTACACTATAATAACATTGTCATTAACATTACACTATAATAACATTGTCATTAACATTACATTATCATAACATGTCATTACCATTACACTATCATAACATTGTCATTAACTTTAAACTATCATAACATTGTCATTAACATTACACTATCATAACATGGTAATTAACATTACACTTTCATAACATTATCACTAACATTACACTATCATAACATTGTCATTAACTTTAAACTATCATAACATTGTCATTAACATGACACTATCGTAACATTGTCATTAACATTACACTATCATAACATTGTCAATAACATTACACTATAATAACATTGTCATTAACATTACATTATCATAACATGTCATTACCATTACACTATCATAACATTGTCATTAACTTTAAACTATCATAACATTGTCATTAACATTACACTATCATAACATTATCATTAACATTACACTATCATAATATTGTCAGTAACATTACACTATCATAACATTGTCATTAACATTACACTATCATAACATGTCATTAACATTACACTATCATAAAATGTCATTAACATTACACTATTATAGCATGTCATTAACATTACACTATCATAACATGTCATTAACATTACACTGTCATAACATTGTCATTAACATTACACTATCATAACATGTCATTAACATTACACTGTCATAACATGTCATTAACATTACACTATCATAACATGTCATTAACATTACACTGTCATAACATGTCATTAACATTACACTATAATAACATTGTCATAAACATTACACTATAATAACATTGTCATTAACATTACACTATCATAACATTGTCATTAACATTACACTATAATAACATTGTCATTACCATTACACTATAATAACATTGTCATTAACATTACACTATCATAACATTTCATTAACATTACACTATCATAACATGTCATTAACATTACACTATTATAACATTGTCATTAACATTACACTATCATAACATGTCATTAACATTACACTATCATAACATTGTCATTAACATTACACTATCATAACATTGTCATTAACATTACACTAGCATAACATGTCATTAACATTACACTATCATAACATGTCATTAACATTACACTATCATAACATGTCATTAACATTACACTATTATAGCATGTCATTAACATTACACTATCATAACATGTCATTAACATTACACTATCATAACATGTCATTAACATTACACTATCATAACATGTCATTAACATTACACTATCATAACATGTCATTAACATTACACTATTATAGCATGTCATTAACATTACACTATCATAACATGTCATTAACATTACACTATCATAACATGTCATTAACATTACACTATCATAACATGTCATTAACATTACACTATCATAACATGTCATTAACATTACACTATTATAGCATGTCATTAACATTACACTATCATAGCATGTCATTAACATTACTCTGTCATACTTCACTGGACTTTCTGGACTCATTCCAGTTACTGTACTGCACTGTATTCATGATGCTGCTGCACTACTGGCACTTTAAAATGCTTTTATATCCTTTATGTACATTTCAAAACATGTACATATCATCCATTAGTCACTTTATTGTTTTTTCTAGTGTCATTTTTATTGTGTATAGTATTTTTATAATATAGTTGTATATAAATTCATACTCAGGGAGGGAATGAGGAGTAAGCGTTCTATTGTACTTGTTGCCAATGGCAAATAAATCTCTTGAATCTTGATTTACATCCATAAAAGTATCAATTCAGACTC
>JANIIK010002060.1:0-15000 GCA_027704905.1 Muraenolepis orangiensis | reverse complement strand
TGTCTGCGGAGCCGAGAAAAAAAGCCGGAAAAAAAAGTAAATGTTCCCAGAAACCAGGATAAGTTGTAATTTAATGACAACCCTGCTGTCCGTCTCCCTGTGAGAGCTGAGCTCCAGAAGGTGGGGGTGTTTGTTGATTATGACGCAGGTCTGGTCTCCTTCTATGATGTGGAAGCCAGGGCTCATATCTACTCTGCTACTGGCTGCACCTTCAGTGAGCCTCTCTATCCATTCCTCTGTCCAGGTTTACATGATGGTGGTAGAAACTCCACCCCTCTGATCATCTCACCTGTCAATCAAACAGACTAGGACCTTCGTTAGACAATAAAATAAACAACTAACATGATTTCCTGATTAAGAATCTCTACTATGTGAGATCTGAGAGAACTGCATTCATATTGTACTGTTAGCTGTCATTTAACAATAATCCATTCATGAAGACATAATAATAATGTCTCTTATACAATTAATATGGATTCAGTAGAAGAGGTAAAACAACGATCTACTTTGACCACCAGGGGTCGCACTTTTCCTCCAAACGGTGCAGACTTGAATCTGATCAACAACAGAACAAGCAGAGGAGGAGATTTCCCATTCACTCCATCGACTGGTTTATTACAGACTGTAGAACAGATTTACATCAAGTCTCCTAAGCCAGTACATCTCAATGGACTCATTCAGTAAGGTCATTGGGTGGTATGCTTTTTTTATATATATATATAAATAAATAAATAAATAAATAAATATATAAATATATATATATTCCACTCCACTCACACACTCAACCATTTACTGAAGGAACTGATGAGTCATCAACATGAGTCCACAAAGTCCAGCTAAGTATGCTAGTGTAATGCTAATGACAATGTTATGATAGTGTAATGTTAATGACAATGTTATGATAGTGTAATGCTAATGACAATTTTATGATAGTGTAATGTTAATGACAATGTTATGATAGTGTAATGTTAATGACAATGTTATGATAGAGTAATGCTAATGACATGTTATGATAGTGTAATGCTAATGACAATGTTATGATAGTGTAATGTTAATGACAATGTTATGATGGTGTAACACTAATGATAATGTTATGATAGCGTAATGTTAATGACAATGTTATGATAGTGGCAGCACTCCTAGCAGTTCAGTAAGTCACTGCCTGTGGATAAAAACTACGCTTAAACCTGCTAGTCCTTGTACTGATACAAGATACAAGATACAAGATATTTGCCATTTGTAGTACAATGAAATGCTTCTCCCCATTCCCTCCCACAGTATAAATCTCAAAGAACAATACCATACAAATATATACAATAAAAATGTATTATTATTATTATTATTATTATTATTATTATTATTATTATTATTATTATTATTATTATTATTATCGGCTGGTCCGGTCAAAGTTGTCTCTTTGAGCTCTAAAGTGTGATGGTGCCCCAGAAACCTTGTCTCCCAGAGTCCATACGTTCATCTCCAGCGAATCCAAGCTGAGACCACATACCGCTCGTCGCTCGGTTGCTAACGCCATCTCGTGGCTGCAAGCTAAACTTGATTTGCTAAGCTAATGTTAGCCTTCTTCTTCTTGGTATTTTTGTGGTGAACTTCTTCTTGGTATTCTTGTCTGGGCCCATAACCCGATGAGTGTTGAACTCAGCGGTTTCCTGCGAAAGACACGAAAAGACAGATAATACTTATTTAGCTGTCCGAATTTATTGAATTTATTGAGTTGGCTCACATGAACACACACACACACACACAAACACACACACACACACACACACACACACACACACACACACACACACACACACTACACACACACACACACACACACACACACACACACACACACACACACACACACACACACACACACACTACACACACACACACACACACATACACACTACACACACACACACACTACACACACACACACACACACACACACACACACTACACACACACACACACACACACACACACACTACACACACACACACACTGAGGCTCAGGCCTCACACACTCCTGGGGACTCCGGGTGGAGCAGAGTACGTGTTCTGCGTAGTGACGTCACCTTCTTAACATCACATTAACATCATGTTAACATATCACCGTAAGCACGGTAGAAGAAGGTCACCGTAGTATAGATTAGATTCTCATTTATTGTCATTTCAAGTACAGTTCAGTACAGAGAAACTAATGTAGCGTGTAACCAGAGTGCAGATGTTGCAGTAAACCCAGTATGAGCAGTAGGTAAGGACCTAGATGGTACAACGTACATGTCAATCCTCTACACAACTGCATATCCCTGCTCACTACCTGTTAAATACTTCTACTTACTTACCTGTATATATATATATATATATATGTATATGATATTTGCATATCATTAGCATATGGTTCCAAAGGGGCGTGTCCATGACGTGTGTTACCCGTTGGCCGCTTTACTTCCCAAGCCGCCTGCTCCTCTGAGCGCTACATGAGTGCCTGGCGTCTTTTGAGGATCTCTCACACGTTCCTTCAGGTAATCCACGTGTGAGAGGAATGTGGGAAAGATCCTCAATAGAGGAACATGTACACAGAACCCTGCATCTGTGGTGATGAATGTCCCCCCCCCCCCTCCCTGTGTGTCTCTCTCTCTCTCTCTCTCTCTCTCTCTCTCTCTCTCTCTCTCTCTCTCTCTCTCTCTCTCTCTCTCTCTCTCTCTCTCTCTCTCTCTCTCTCTCTCTCTCTCTCTCTCTCTCTCTTTGTTCAGGGAATACAACATTGAAACTACGATTCGGAATATAACTCTAAACTAAAGTTCATAAAAATATGATAAAATAATGAGAATAATAAGAATATTTAAATAATAACATATGGGTTCGTAGGGATCGAGGGAGGATGGCAAGGCAGAGGTTGCATCAAGTGTTAAACTGCATTTACATGTGAAGGCATTTTGGGGAGGAGGTTTTACTGTCACGGTTACGGTGGTTGGCAGGGGGCGTGGCCTAGCCACGTGCGCTGGTGGCGCACACACGCTCCTGTCATCAATCACGTTGGTTGGCAGGGGGCGTGGCCAAGCCACGTGCGCTGGTGGCGCACACACGCTCCTGTCAACAATCACGTTGGTTGGCAGGGGGCGTGGCCACACACACACACACACACACACACACACACCTGGACTCAATTTTCCCCCGTGTAATTTGTTCATCACCTCACCTGGGGTATATATACGTTGTCTTTCCTTTACCCCAGCGTGAGGTCGTTACTCTACTATGCACGTAGTTCTCCCGTCTGGTACCCATCGCCTGCCAACTACCTGCCGGTACTCCGCACCCGATACCCCCGGTACAGACTCCTCCCCCTGTCCCGGACTACCCGCCGGTCACCTGCCTGCCGGTACTCCGCACCCGATAACCCCCGGTACAGACTCCTCCCCCTGTCCCGGACTACCCGCCGGTCACCTGCCTGCCGGTACTCCGCACCCGATACCCCCGGTACAGACTCCTCCCCCTGTCCCGGACTACCCGCCGGTCACCTGCCTGCCGGTACTCCGCACCCGATACCCCCGGTACAGACTCCTCCCCCTGTCCCGGACTACCCGCCGGTCAACTGCCTGCCGGTACTCCGCACCCGATACCCCCGGTACAGACTCCTCCCCCTGTCCCGGACTACCCGCCGGTCACCTGCCTGCCGGTACTCCGCACCCGATACCCCCGGTACAGACTCCTCCCCCTGTCCCGGACTACCCGCCGGTCAACTGCCTGCCGGTACTCCGTGGATCGCCCTCCCCGTGTACCCTTGTGTTTTGTGTGTGTTTTTGGAAATAAAGCCGTTCGTATCTCTCTACTTGTCGGCGTCTGCGTTCGGGTTCCAACCCACTCCCTCTCCCGTGACATATACGCTCTGTACTAGGATGGAGGGCCCCGGGGGGCCCATAGGGTGTCTAGGTGTAACTCAGTTAGCTCATTTAATTGTCAGAATGTAAGGGACGAATAGGCAGGGCCATAATGACTGTTCTCTTGAGTCAACTACCCAGGCTAAGGTGGACCTGGACCTTGACTGCCCTCCCCCAGCGATCCTACCAGGGGCCCAGCCAACCGGCTACTACCACTGCAGCAAGCCACGAGTGGAGCTGACCGATGTCATGAGAAGGTTACGAGAGACATGGCCGTAAGCAAGGCGAGCAGAGAGGTGGCCAACAACAGAACTAACACAGAGGCAAGAACTTTACTCTGAAAAGCGGTTACACTGGCTCCGGCACAAACGGCAGCTTCAAGTGTTATAACCGCAATAAAGAAGGACACTTTGCAAGAGATTGCCCGGAGGAAAGTCGATTCAACCAGAGGCGTGGCCACAGTGATGATCATGATTCCGAACGCAACCAGCGCAGAGGGTCCAGCTGACTGGCGGGGAGGAGCAGGAGGGCGACGGGTCCACCACAGCTGGAGTCAACAAACAGGGAAGTGACACACGTAGACATGCAGCAACACACACACACATGAGGGAAGCCATGGGCATTAGAAGCACGACACACACCACAACCAGGCACATACGTACTGTATATCTAGAACATATTGATCCAAAAGACGTTGCCTTTTCTATAATTGATTAATATTACAATTTGCAATGGTATTTCATTTGGGAAAATACAACTTGTCAATAACCTGACCCTAACCCTGACTCCAACCACTAACCCTAAAAAGAGCAATGTTGATATCAATCATGTTAATGAGGTTAATATGTTGATGTTGAAGGATCCGTATGATACTGAGGGGATTGCTCATTTTGTACATGAATACAAGTAGAATACGTTTGTATTGCACATGAGCTGATATACAACTAAAGAGTATAATAAAATAACAGCTATATAAAATGATAATGTTACTTGCATTGGAGGCAATGCTGTGTTGCTGTTGACAAAGTGATTAAACCTTAAATGGTTCAAATTGACCGGAACCTTTTATGAAACTTAAATTAAAAACCTACTAACCCTATACGATTGCTTTGAATAGGACAGCACCAATCAGAATGTTAAGTAAGACTGTTTATTTCTAAAGTATGTAAACAAAGGTTGTGACATTTTACTTAGAAAAAAGAAAAGAAAAGTGGAGGCCAGGATAAACCTATACAATTATTTCACTGAGAACACCCTTTAACTAGTCTGGATTCATGTTATCAGGTTCTATAAGAACTGTTTTAATAATGTTATGGTAAAACTTTAAGGTTTGCTATTTTAAGATTACAATTTTCGCACAATTAGGGAAATTTTTTTTATAATTTCATTTCTTAATACTTGGTCAGTGCGTGCTAGCAGACATTTAGGAGGAAATCACTTAAGGTGCTCGTCTAACTGGGACAGGGAACCAAGCGGTCCCTGCTTATCAGTTGTCAAGTGAAGATTCCCTTCCCCCGTCCTTTCCTCCCCTTGTAGTGATCTCTAGCTTCTCCTTGGTGTCTGGCGAGAGGCAGGCTGACTGGTTTCTTTATGCACAGGATAAAGCTCCTCTTGTGTTTTCTTCAAGGGATAACTCACAAAATATGAGCACATGTTTTGTTTGTTTTGTATTATTTTTGTTTGTTTTTGTTTTTGTCATTCCTAGATTCGACATCTCAGCAGAAAAACTGAGTTCAGACGGTCAAGCGGTAGCCGTTGTCAGTTACATAGACAATTCTATCATCTCAAACTTGGAGGTAGTATCGACTCAACACATGTTGTAATGATGTCCCATTCATGGTTTATACGGGTGCGAGATAAAGGAGGGGGTGTGAATGGCCCTAGACAGGAGGCTTTGCCTCCCAGCATGGTAGTTTCCATATTATGATAAGTTGACACATGGGAAGGACCATGTGTCAAGAGGAGGGAGGAAGACTGCCCTACACCAATATATTCAAAGGACATCTCAATTTACTCACAAATTTTTCTCACACACATTTTTGGAGTAATAATGATTACCATAAAGAAGGTCGAAGTGTAATGAATACTGTGTAAGGAACAACTTTTTTCATCACAAAACTGATAGTGGTTTTTCTGGACGCTTTGCTATTTCCTAGGCCACTGGCAGCTGTAAAAAGTGAAGTTCATGTGAGAAATCAAGATGATGTGTCTAAAGGAAATGATAGAGTAGACAGAGCTGCAAAAGCGGCAGCATTAAGGCAGGAAATGCATAGTACTAACGTGCACACTCCACTGGAAGTACCTCCTCTCTCCCTACAGGAGGTCCAACAATAGGCGGATGCTAATGAGAAGAACCACTGAACAAAGGGTGGTTCTACCGAAAGGGAGGGGGTGTGGTTTGGACCATTCCAAATCCTCATTACTCATGCGGCAGTGAAGATGGAGGGACGAGCCACGTGGGTTCACGAGTACCACAGCAAATGTTCACCATCACCAGCAGGAGACCACAGGCCTCTAAGCCAGGAAGAGAAGTAGCTCAATACACTAGATGATGAATGTGGCTCTAACTATATACACGATACACATACATATTGGAACTGTGCTAACCATTCTTATTGTAGGTCCTATCCTAGGGGGGGAGAGGCAAAACCTCCCTAGAACAGACGACCTGACTTACGAGAGCACGTCGCCCTAACACACATAACATATATCATCCTGATCCACACGTACGCCGCCAATATGTGGTGGAGAAATGCTAATAATACAAGATCAACTGGTAAATTGAATTGTAATGTCTGTTCCACAATGCCAACGTCATCTCATGCACCCCCAATCATGTCTAGGAAGATGACTCACAGTGTGGCCGGGTGTCTAATGATGATGGGGACAGCGTTACCCAGGAATGATTTTGCAAAGTTTGACCCGATAATATCGCTAAATAACATAGACTCAGACTGCACAAATTTAACCGTACATGTGGCCCACAGGAGACGCATCCTAGTTCCCTCGTGACGGTAACAATAGATCCAGAGATGACCTTTGACATGTGTGTAGTAGCAGTTGGGTCGCCAACCGCTTGGAGATATACACGTGGATAAATGTATGAAGATATTTTCCTTTTGCACGTTTAAAGGCACGACTAAAACAACACAGATGGCGTCAAGCGAGTACGATACACGCATGGCAATACCGATACCCCCAGGCACCAGCAGTTCTCAGTGTGCGTTAATGGTACCAGGCCCACGAGGAACCAGGGTCGTAGAGGGTCTGTGGTGGCTGTGTGGATCTAGGGTCTATCACAGCCTCCCGAACGACTGGTCTGGTCTTTGCGCACCAATATCAATTACAGACCAGACATACATTATTACGGCAACCCCGGTATTAAAAGTTTGGCGAGAAAAGCGAGCGGTATATTTTAAAAAGCATGATGGAATGTGGGGAACCGACGTCCCCAACGATTTCAAAATATAGACCACCGCACAACATTTTCGGTCTTGCACTATTTCCACAACTAGGCGTGGGTAAGCTTCTTCTTATGACAGAGACAACTAACTATCGACTTCAATCGTTTGTTAACAGCACACTAGCCTCCGTTGGGGCGATCAAGGAGGAACTAACTAGCTTACGGTTGGTTGTAATACAAAATAGAATGGCTAGTAATGATAGGTATTTGGGTAGGGGGACTCTTGGTGTTACTTTGCATATGTTCAATGTGTGGGATTCCCTGCATGCGGAATCTGGTGGATAAGGCCATAAACAAAAGGGAGGCACACGTCCTCATGAAGTGGAATGCTGATAGCGACGACTGGACTCCACCATTCGTGGACGTTAACTTGGCACATCTGAATGAATAGGGATCCTGAACCTTTCCCCTAATCTATGATCATTGAGGAGGGACGGTGGGGGGAAGTTCCCCCTAAGGTCCCAAGTCGCAGAACCGTGATCATGAAGGTGGGGTAAGAGGAGGCATTGCTATTCATTAAGATGGGGACCTCACTGGTGTGTGCCAAACTAACTGAATCCCCTACCGCATATGAAATGTGTTTAATGGATTGAATATGTGTTCTGTTTTTTCCTTCCCCTAAATGGATGGGATGAACTTTATTTGTAACTAATTATAAAACAGCTGTAAAATATCATGTTTTTGGTGCTCATGAAAATGTATTAGTAGACCTAACAAGGTTTAATACATTGGATGTTTTAAGTAACCTGACCAACGACGGTGATATTTTACTGTGATGCACAGTTGATGCCTGGCTATGCAAATGTATTAAATTGTTATGAATCATTCAAATCATCAATGAAGGTTTTTCCATTTAAGATTGTTGTGAAAATTATGATGATAATAATCAAAAGGGAGGAAATGTAATGGAAAAAATCATATGTTGTCCCTTCTATCACTCTGTTTCTTTGACCTTGTGACCCCCCTATGTAATTCTCCCTATCACCCTTTTGTCCTATTGTCCTGAGGGGTTCTTATCCTTATCCTTATCCTCATCCTGCTTGACCAACTGTAATGTTTATCTCACAGCGGGGAGACAGTGGCTATTACAGTCTACAGCTGTTGAGGGGGGGTTGGCATACAACTATTGAGCTGGATCAAAGGCTTGGCCGCTCCTGGTCCAACACCTCTGGCTTCCTCTGCCTGCACGAGAGTTCCTCCGTTCCCGTTGCTGGGGATGGGGCTGGTGGAGCCAGGTGGTCAAGACTTGCATCATTGGGGTGAAAGACAGTATCTTAGGGGCAGTCCTAAGGAGGGATAAATACTGAGTGTTGCCAGCATTGCGGCGGACTTCCCTATCCTCACCTCATAGGATTCGGGGCTCCCGACAAAGCTTTGTCTGTCTGTTTGTCTGTCTGTCTGTCTGTCTGTCTGTCTGTCTGACTGTCTGTCTATATGTCTGTTTGCTACTTGACTACTTGACTACTTGACCACTTGACTACTTGTCTACTTGTCTATTTGGATATGTTCATTGTGTTTCTGCTTGCTTGATAAATCTTCAAACTTAATTGAGCTCATGCGTGACAGTTCTTATTGATTGATAATTTGCCTTCTTATTCACGTAAATTTCCACCACAGAAATTATATACGGTTGGTTAGAATTAGATTGTTTCTTTATTGGCTGGATTCATTTAGTATTTGTGTGTATATCAGTGGCGAACCGTGTATATCACAACTGGACCTTCATGCAATGCAAAGAAAGATCAAGTCAAAACACTCAATTTAAATGCACAACAATGCTTAACAAACTCAAGACAGCCATTAACTAATCAGTCAACAAGTGTGTGGAAACAAAATGCAACAACCAGCTCAACGAGACGCAACACTGAGACAAAACCAGCAAAGACAAATGAGTCTCACTCACCAATGATGTTCACTGAAAGACCAAATCCATTCTCCTGTCCTTCTGGATGGATTTTCCGATAACCCGGTCATAAAGATGCTTTTCAGATCGCAACAACATTATCTTCACCTGTTGCCATTTCAACGTAACGAACCAATACATCTTCAAATGAATTGCTACGTAGCACTAAGCTAGATCCTGTGTCTCGCGCCAGTGAACTAACGGGACCTTCTCGCGTACTATGGAGCTGTGGGGAAATCTGAAAGAATACGCCCATTGGCTACAAACCAATATTTGATTGGTTGATCAAATTGTCAATCCAAATGCACGCTCTCATTCAGTTTAAAGGCCAAAGCAATCGCGAGTACTTTTGTTGGAGGATTTTCTTCCCAGCAACCCAGAAAAATGCATTTTTTTTCTAACACAAAACCACTCAAATGCGTAGTGCATGGACCGAGAAAGACAAACAAATCAACGTAACACTGTAATATAACAGATCATCAACACAGATACGATTCTCATTTATTCATTTTATTTAAATGTTATTAAATTGTATTAATACAATTAATTTGATTTATGTTTTGTTTAATCTGAGGGTTCCAGGGTCTTCTCTGAATACCTTGAAGGCCCTGACACTTCACCACTGGTGTGTATGTGTGTGTGTGTTAGGGTATTTATATAATTCATACATAGTAAAACACACACACACACACACACACACACACAGGAGCCCCCAGAGAGCTATTCTTATGGTTGATGACTGGTGGACTCGTACAGTGGCTTGTCAATGGCAATGTCCCATGAAACACAAGCCACAGAATACAAGTCCACATAATGTTCTTGTCTGGTGAGATGCTCGGCAAGGTCCTTTCAGTGGCTGTAAATGGAATGTTAATGCTGTCCGGTGTGTAACTTTTGTTGGTCTATAATGGTTATATATTCTTAAATGACATTCACAGTTTGGTGACATCCAACAGGCTTTGTGACCTTCCGGTTCCGAAGCCCAAGTCCTAATAGACTGAGCTGCTACCGCCCCCTACGCTCTGCTCGCTACAATCAGATTTGGGGTGGGTGTCAGCCAGAACAGTTGACCTTATGCAATAGCATTGCATTCAAACTATAGAGGGTGATTTCAATAAGCATCTTATTCTACACTTTTTCTTTTAAAACCGTTCATTTTAAGTCCATATTTGGACCAGGATCAATCCATAGGGCCACTTTGTCAGGCCCACTACATCACTTTTCATCTAAAATAGTTTTAGTTGGTTGTATTTTCAATTTAACAAACACATGATGCACCCCTAGACACACACACACACACACACTCACAAGGCAGAGGCTGTGAGTGTGTGATTTCAAAGGCGGCACCTCCCCCCATCCCCACCCCCCCATCATGGAGGCCCCCCAGCCACACAGGGAGTGTGTGCCGAGAACAGGCTCCTCCCCAATCAATCCCCAGCGAGTCACCAGCCCTAATGGCTGCTCTAGTGCCACTCAGCAGGGTGCATGCTGGGAATTCTCAGAGGAAGGAATTGGGTGGGAAGAGAAAGGAAGAGAGCAAAATGAATGGATGAGAGAGAGAGAGAGAGAGAGAGAGAGAGAGAGAGAGAGAGAGAGATAATGTATTGATGAGTGAGCATATGTGATGTAGTGCTGGTCGAGGATGGCGAGATCTCCATCAAGATGAGGATGTCGGTGTCTTCATATCGGTCTGCAAGTCGTCCAAAAATTCCCCATCGGGCTGTCGGCACGGTAACCATAGGAGCCGGAGAAAAAAAACAATGGCGCCAGACAACCCTACCTCATCACTTTCCTGTTGATCAAAAGCAAATAGCAGGAAGCATCGTGGATACTATTATAAATATCTGTAGATCAGATCAAAAGTGCTGGCTTTACCAGCACAAGTGCTGGCTTTAAAAAAAAATACATTTGATTGCTTTGCGTTGTGCTTTAATTTTGCCCATTCAGCACCTACTGTATTCCCCCTCCCTGTCCCCATAGAGAGAGAGGCCCCTCGTCAAAATCCGACGAGGGTTGCTCCGCTGCTCCGAGACTGTGGAATGCCCTCCCAAACCAGCTGAGGACACCACAGACTGTGGAATGCCCTCCCAAACCAGCTGAGGACACCACAGACTGTGGAATGCCCTCCCAAACCAGCTGAGGACACCACAGACTGTGGAATGCCCTCCCAAACCAGCTGAGGACACCACAGACTGTGGAATGCCCTCCCAAACCAGCTGAGGACACCACAGACTGTGGAATGCCCTCCCAAACCAGCTGAGGACACCACAGACTGTGGAACGCCCTCCCAAACCAGCTGAGGACACCACAGACTGTGGAATGCCCTCCCAAACCAGCTGAGGACACCACAGACTGTGGAATGCCCTCCCAAACCAGCTGAGGACACCACAGACTGTGGAACGCCCTCCCAAACCAGCTGAGGACACCACAGACTGTGGAATGCCCTCCCAAACCAGCTGAGGACACCACAGACTGTGGAATGCCCTCCCAAACCAGCTGAGGACACCACAGACTGTGGAATGCCCTCCCAAACCAGCTGAGGACACCACAGACTGTGGAACGCCCTCCCAAACCAGCTGAGGACACCACAGACTGTGGAATGCCCTCCCAAACCAGCTGAGGACACCACAGACTGTGGAATGCCCTCCCAAACCAGCTGAGGACACCACAGACTGTGGAATGCCCTCCCAAACCAGCTGAGGACACCACAGACTGTGGAATGCCCTCCCAAACCAGCTGAGGACACCACAGACTGTGGAAGCCCTCCCAAACAGCTGAGGACCCAGACTGTGGAACCCTCCCAAACCAGCTGAGGACACCACAGACTGTGGAATGCCCTCCCAAACCAGCTGAGGACACCACAGACTGTGGATGTTTTAAAAAAAGGCCTAAAAACACATCTTTTTAGAATAGACTTTCACTAGATTCAAAAATAAAATCCACTGGTTGCCATGCCGGCGTAAACGTCGCTGCTTTTATTCTGTTGTTTTATTTCAATTAAAAATGTTACTCTGTAGCACTTTGAGTTTTGTCTACGCAAATTAAAAGTGCGCTTATAAATATAATTTATTATTATTATTATTATTATTTATCGGTCACACACAGTGAGATTATTTTCCACGCATTTAACCCATCCTAGTATTAGGAGCAGTGGGCAGCTATTGTATATACAGCTGCCCGGGGGAGCAGTGTAGGGAGGGGTCTGCTGCCTTGCTCAAGGGCAGCTCGGCAGTGCCCGGGTGTTTCGGGGACTTGAATCTGCAACCTTCCGAGTTCCCTTTTTCCTTTAGAGGGGCTGAAGGTAAAGTGGAGGTGTCATCGGCGGCTGGCGAAGCCCCCAGTGAGACAGTCGTACTGTTATTCACTCAGGATTATCCCAATACATACAGTTGCCTCGCCTGGAATCACAAGCCTGCTATTTAACACGTTAAGAACAAACCGTGACACCGGTTATCAACGCAGTGTTGTGGTGTCGTGGAGCCCCCAGGAGCCGACCGGCGCTTATCCAGCCTGCACTCCACGCCTACACCCTGGCAGAGAGTACTGACGGTGGGGTTTGAAGATGCTGCAGAGAGCAGAGCAGAGCAGAGCGACAAGGACAAACTATTGAATGAATGGAGAAAGAAGGCCGCCAGGGGGGGGCCCCCCCCACCAAAAGCGAAATGGCGTACTATGACGAAACCCATAAATTGCAACCACCGAAATGGAAAATTGACACATCAGTGCCCGCGTTACCCATTATCCCTTTCTGCAAAAAGCTTCGGCTGGCAAGAGGTCCTTCATAATAATACCCCCGATACGACATGGGGAGAGCATGGCCTTTTCTCTGTGGAGTACCGGGGAAACATAAGCGCCTCTTACACTTGTTTGGCCGTCCTGGAGAGGATGTGAAGAGTTCAACAAGCCTGTGTGGATGAGCAGTTAACATTATGGGAGGCGCCTCGTCTATGGGCATTGGAGGCTGTTAGGACCACGGCAAAGCAGGCAGGCGGGGGGGGGAGGGGGGTCAAAGTGGGGAGGGGGCCTCCTGATTGGCTACGATGCGTCCTTCACACACTATAGCAATGTGTTGTATTCAATATAATGTTTTAAATGTTTGAACTTTCTCTTTAACACGTTCTAGAAGACTGTTGTATTCAATATAATGTTTTAAATGGTTGAACTTTCTCTTTAACACGTTCTAGAAGACTGTTGTATTCAATATAATGTTTTAAATGGTTGAACTTTCTCTTTAACACGTTCTAGAAGACTGTTGTATTCAATATGATGTTTGTGGTGGAGATGAAGATGTGTTCTCAGAGCTGAAAGGGAGTCATGCATTGGATGTTCTTTCATGGTCTGACCAGCTAAATATCACATGTTCATGTTGTTTCCTTGATTCTTTGAAGCATTATTAATCACATGGGATTGTTTCCTTTAAATCCTTTTTTGAAGTGTTATTAAAGTATGATGTTGGATTGGTGTTCATGACGTTGTGTTCCATAATCCAGTGAGGTGAACATGATGTGTTGTCCTTTTCAAAAGGAGCTAAATGTGATGGTAAAGCCCTCTGGTGTAGTAAGAGCCCAATGGTTGTTGTGGCCATCTGTGGCCACCATCTGGTCACGGTAGAGCAGAGGTGTGTCTCTCCTACTCCTCTCCCTCAAAGAAGCCACCTGGAGAAGGCCAGCCAGAAGTGGATTTGGGCTCTCTGAAGGTGGAGGTGTTTACCGCTAGCGACCCAGACTCCCTGTGCTCCCGCTGGCCCTCTGAGAACCCGGGCCGTTCCCCTACCCATAAGGACGGAGATGGGCCACGGCCCGCCGGCTGTTGGTATGGGTTGGGTACGTGACGCCTGTTTGGTGATCCACTGATGAAGAGGGGGCTGCTCTTGGAAGTGAGTCGGACTTCTCTCCACACGCCTTGAGACGTGGGGACAGAACTCTGGGACTGAGAGCTCAACCTATTGATCCATTGGGTGATTGGAATCAATACCGTAGTCAGACGTATTGGGTTTGGACCACTTGATTCTGAAACAGGTTTCAGAGTTAGACCACTGGACCTGAACCAGAATTCACACCACAACTTATACACACACACACACACACAGGGTGGAGAGTGATGAAGAGGAGGGTGATGAGTGATGAAGAGGAGGGTGGTTAGTGATGACGAGGAGGGTGGTGAGTGATGAAGAGGAGGGTGGTGATTGATGAAGAGGAGGGTGGTGAGTGATGAAGAGGAGGTTGGTGAGTGATGAAGAGGAGGGCGGTTAGTGATGAAGAGGTGGGTGGTGAGTGATAAAGAGGTGGGTGGTGAGTGATAAAGAGGAGGGGGTGAGGATGGAGAGTGATGAAGAGGAGTGATGAAGAGGAGGGTGGTTAGAAGATTAGAAGATGAAGAGGAGGGTGGTGAGTGATGAAGAGGAGGGTGGTGAGTGATGAAGAGGAGTGATGAAGAGGAGGGTGGTTAGAAGATGAAGAGGAGGGTGGTGAGTGATGAAGAGGAGGGTGGTGAGTGATGAAGAGGAGTGATGAAGAGGAGGGTGGTTAGAAGATTAGAAGATGAAGAGGAGGGTGGTGAGTGATGAAGAGGAGGGTGGTTAGTGATGAGGAGGTGGGTGGTGAGTGATGAAGAGGTGGGTGGTGAGTGATGAAGAGGAGGGTGGTGAGTGATGAAGAGGTGGGTGGTGAGTGATGAAGAGGAGGGTGGTTAGTGATGAAGAGGAGTGATGAAGAGGAGGGTGGTTAGAAGATTAGAAGATGAAGA
>JANIIK010002059.1:0-23279 GCA_027704905.1 Muraenolepis orangiensis | reverse complement strand
TGTGTAGTGTGAGTGTGAGTGTGGTGTGTGTGTGTGTGGTTGGTGTGTGTGTGGTGTGTGTGTGTGTGTGTGAAGTGTAGTGTGGTGTGTGACTATGTGGTTGTATTCAGCGCCCCTAGTGGTGCAATAACAGATATTAATAAAACATGGCTTTGATAAGCAGCCTCACTATCTTAAGATTTATTAATCATTTATCAGACAGCTTCATACAAAGATACTGACAGTTAATACATGTAAGTTGTGTGTGTATGTACATAAATGTGTGTGTGTGTACAGGCCCGCGTCATGGGCGGGCCCCATGGGGCCAGGCCCGCCATCCAGGATTTGGGCCCGCCAATGAAAATCAGGGATTCAAAAAAATGATTATATAAAGATTTTTTTAATGTTTTTATTATTATGGTATTGTTTTTATTTGTAGGGCTTTATCATACCAGTTCATTTTTGTATTAAACTATGTGAAACATTAGTATAATATCATATTTTATTTTGCCTATGAAATTCTGAATGAAATCTGCGATACTGGTTTTTTCGCGGGGTTGAGTCGTGTGGTTTTTTTTAAGTGAGACGCGTCACAGCAACCTGTCATGTTGATAGTACGGCAAACAATGGATATTAGGAAGTGGTTCACCAACACTTAAGAGCTCACACAAGATTGTGGCAACTCAGCACCAGATCGCTGGCAAACTTGACGGTGTCCCCCAGCGCCATCTCTCCTACCTTCTCCTCCACCAGGACACCAGGAGCATCTCCTCTACCTTCTCCTCCCAAGGACACCAGGAGCATCTCCTCTACCTTCTCCTCCACCAGGACACCCAGGAGCATCTCTCCTACCTTCTCCCTACACCAGGACACCAGGAGCATCTCCCTAGCCCCTTCTCCTCCACCAGGAACAGGCTAGATCCTCTCCTACCTGATCGCCTCCACCAGGGACTACCAGGAGCATATCTCTCCTACCACTCTGCCTCCACCAGGACACCACGCGAGCACTCTCTCCTACCTTCTCCTCCACCAGGAACCAGGAGCATTCTCTCCTACCTCCTCCCTCCACAAGGGACACCAGGCTAGACATCTCCTCTACCTTCTCCTCCACAGGACACCAGGAGCCATCTCTCCTACCTTCTCCTCCACCAGGACACCAGAGCATCTTGGGACACGCGGCAGCAGCAGTTCATCCTTTAGCAGCCCAGCCCGCTCCCATTCTAAACGCTCGTCATCTTGGAGATTTTTATTTTCTAGTCCCAGAGGACCTTGGCGTGGATACACCAAAACAGTAGTCCTGGATAACTTTTCCACTCGGCTGTTCTCCGGGAAAAAACGTAGTTTTGCACAGCTCATGGTAACCAAAACCGACCCTGGCTTGAATACTCCGTGAAAGGAGATGCTGCGTACTGTTTCCCATGCAGAACGTTTAAGGCTCATCCATCATGACGCATCGTTCACCGTAAAAGCTTCAAAGACTGGAAGCATGCCTTACAAAAGGGCACGGGTCTTAGCAACACAGCTCTTCCAAGGAACATTTAGTGTGTGAGAAATTGTGGAGAGAAAAACAAATGCGCATCGAGACAGAAATCACAACAGTCTTGTCAACAAAGACCAGCTGGTCTCAAACAGATATTATCTGGGATCCATTATTGACATTGTGACTTTTCTCTACCAGGCAATCTTCCTTTCCGAGGTGACCACGACTCTTTTAGAGTGTATGTCCAGTTGGCAGTGGGTTATTTTTGTCATTGTTTGAGATATACCCTCCAAAAGGACCCAGAACTGCGAAAATTGCCCCCACCATTCCCAAAACATGCTACCTACATAAGCCACGATATACAAAACGACATAATTGACCTGATGAGCTTGTAGTAAGGAGCATATAGGTGAGGAAAATAGGCCCCTCCTTTAACCTCTCTGTCACCATGGATGAACCCCAGACACAACAGGCTGTGAAAACATTTACATTGTAGTGCGGTTAGTTGATGAGAACTAAGTCATAAAGAAAGGCTCTTGACAATCGCCACAGCAGTTGCAGGTGAGCAGAAACCCTCACACAGACACTCATTGCTGAAATACGCAAAGGTTGGCCTGAGCACAGACACAATTCTCAGCCAGGTATACGATGGGGCAAGTCTTATGTCGGGGAGACACGGTGGGGTTCAAAGACTCTTCAAGATGAACTGGGCAGAGAAATCCATATGTGCACCGCTTCAACCACCAGCTGCACTTGGTCGTTGTTCCACGCCATGTCCGGTGAGAGAGCCATTGAGGATTTATCAACATCTGTAATGTCCTCTACACGTTCACCACGAAAGCCCCACCGTTGCTGCACATTACCAGGAAACACGCTGAAGCGTTTACTGGAACAGCGCTGGACAGGCACCTGGCCACTGTTCACATTATTCTGAAAATATTTTCAGGATATAGTGGAACTCTACGAACGTTGAAACTCTGATCATTTCCAGCTGACTTGAGGATGGAGGCAGCAGGCTTGCTGAGCAGAATTTTAAAGCCAAGCTTTAAATTCCACACCAGATAATATGCAAGATATTGTCCACGCTTGTAGCCAGCTAACAGGATGATGCAGTCAGAGGAAATGGACCTCCAAACGGCAGTAAGCTTGTCAACCACTGCCAAAGAGTGTGTTGAGGCCTGCGCACCGGAAAGGTGTTCACCGGAGATGTGGAGCGAGTGCGCACAGGCGAGAGAGGATGATATCCATCCCAGTCCCACAAGAGAAGGCCAACTCATAAACACAACTTGGAGGATTATGTTGTTGAAGAGACGGTGGGAGCGGGAACACAAGAAAACCACAGATGACAGAGCAACGGCGGCTGTTTTACAGTGCATTGATGCAGTTACGGGAGAAATTGCGCGGCGCTTTGGAGAGCGAAACAGCGCATTAATGGAGGCATTGCTTCACATCAACCCGGAAAGCAGTCTTCTTCCTGGAGCCCGGAAAAAGTGGGAACCTTGCTTGAACTGACTGGAACCACGCTGGTTGATGCTGAGTTTCATTGTGGCCAAAAAGCTGATTCTGAAACACGTGGACAGCAGCCTCACACCACCAGAGGATGGGAAATGGACATTGAAACACATACTTGGTCATCTCCACACGACGCTTGAGGCAATGCCAAGTGTTCTCACCGCATTTAAGGTTCACTTACATTTGGAGCTTCCACAGCTTATGTGAGAACTCTTTTTCCACACTGAAAAACGTTTTCAGTGAGCACCACACGAAGACGCACGTCTCACACTCGAAAAAATGCAAGAATGAGTGTTGCTGACGGGTTGCTGAGGAGGTTCCATTCCTCTGGGAAACGTGGGCTCCAGCTTCATTAGACCCACCCTGAGTACATTCGTGTACAGCAAACAATCACCCACCATGGAGGCTCAGCCCTTGTTTAACAGCTTTAATGTGAACTAAATATTGGTATTTTGGTGTGTTTTTTTCACTGTAGTGTTTGCCAATACATTTGTTATTGTTCATTGATTTTAATTCCACTTCTTTACGCCGAGAGACACACCTCTGCTTAAAGCAGCACTGATGCTTCAGTGTCATTTCCTCCTCATGCTCATCCTCCTGAAATTAAAACTCATTGCATATTGTATTTGTCGATTTTCTGGCAGTATTCCGTTTTTTGCTGCATAACTAAAGCCGTCTGATACTCTACTACAATCTTTAAATGTTAACAGCCTTGACATCAACACATGGTTTGTTCTTAGGTAGTACATGATGCAACATTCTCACTGCTTTGTTCTGTAATGTAATTAAAGGTTTAAATGACTCATAGTGCATATGAGTCAGCACCGCTGCTGTCTGCTTGTTTGATGTGTGGCGTCGCTGTCCATCCCATGGGGCTGAAGTTGCGTTGTTTTTGTGCCTCTATGCTGAGCAGCAATGAAAACCTTTAGAGCATTGTAAATGTTATAGAGCCGCCATTTAACATTTGGAGCAACAGAAAAATATATTTAGCAATCAAATCAATTGTATTGTGGAGAAATTGACTCTCAAGCCCTCAAACTCTTGCTCCAGTCCGTCAACACGCTCTCTCCCCCTCTCTCCCGTCACACCTCTCCCCCCTGTGCTCCACACCTCTCCACCCTGTGCTCCACACCTCTCCCCCTGTGGCTCCACACCTCTCCACCCTGTGCTCACACCCTCTCCACCCTGTGGCTCCACACCTCCCACCCTGTGCTCCACACCTCTCCACCCTGTACTCCACACCTCTCCACCTGTGCTCCACACCTCTCCACCTGTGCTTCCACACCTCTCCACCCTGTGCTCCACACCTCTCCACCCTGTGCTCCACACCTCTCCCCCCTGCGCTCACAACCTCTCCCCCCTGTGCTCTCTCTTGTTGCCCAGCGTTACAGATGGTTGTTTATGTGGCTCATGTGGTGGAGAGAGAGCGTGAGCAGCAGCAGCAAGATGAAACATTTCCTCATGCTCAAAATGTTCATTGCGTGCACAAAAATAACGCCGAAATCTTTCGGCAACTATATGCACATATGTTACGTTAAAATGGAGTGGGGCCTGGGGGTCGGGGGGTGGGGCCTGGGGGTCGGGGGGTGGGCCCGCCTGGTGAATCAAATGCCCGCCCAAGAGATGGATGTCTGCCGCGGGTCTGGCTCGACCTCCTGATCTATACTGACGCCCTGGGTGTGTGTGTGTGTGTGTGGTGTGTGTGTGTTGTGTGTGTGTGTGTGTGTGTGGTGTGTGTGTGTGTGTGGGGACCCCCTCCGAGAGAGACGGAGAGGTGGTCACGACGACCCCCCACATGAAGGAGCGTCACCACGGGGACCTTTACTGAGACTTTGTTAATACGTCACGTGGTTCGTTGGATAATGTCACGTGGAGGGAGTGACGCTTATGTCAGCTTTGTACTGTGATTAAATGATATATGTACATTTTATCACACACAAATCTGATAAAGCATCCACTTACTATATATATATATATATATATATTTATTATTTATTTATTTATTTATTTATTTATTTATTATTGTATATATATATTAAAACGTATACCACCCACTGAACACTGAATGAGTCCATTGAGATGTATGCTTAGGAGACTTGATGTAATATGTTCTACAGTCTGTGAAATAAAACCAGTCGATGGAGTGAATGGGAAAATCTCCTCCTCTGCTTGTTTGTTGTTGATCAGATTCAAGTCTGCACCGTTTGGAGGAAAAGTGCGACCCCTGGTGGTCAAAGAGATAGTTGTTTACTCTTCTACTGAATCCATATGTACTGAGAATGTACATATTCTACTTGAATATATAGAGTATATTCCACAGAAAATGTCCCGCGTTGATTTCCATTTTATGAAATCAGAAAAGTGTTCAAACATGAACTAAGATAAATGTTTTGTTTAACAATATATATACAAACAGGATATGCAAATGAACCTACAATTGTATAGAATGAAACCTCAAATAACATCAGGAGAAAAACAGACATTGAACAATATAGTATACTGTAATCATGTATAATGGGGTTTTATTTCTAAGAGAAGGCTGTATTATTATATGTCTTCATGAAAGAGAGGAGAGGAGAGAGAGAGAGAGAGAAGAGAGGAGAGAGAGAGAGAGAGAGAGAGAGCGAGAGAGAGAGAGAGAGAGAGAGAGAGAGAGAGAGAGAGAGAGAACCAAGAAACAATTGTATCTCATTAAACAAACAAAAACATTGAGGAGAAAACAGACTTTGAACAATGTAGTATATCGATTATGTTCAATCATTAGTTGTTTATGTTGATCATTTAATTATCTAAAAAAGGTCTTAGTCTGTTGATTGACAGGGAGATGATCAGAGGGGGTGGAGGTTTCTACCACATCATGTACAACCTGGACAGAGGATTGGATAGAGAGGCTCACTGAAGGTGCAGCCAGTACAGAGTAGATATGAGAGCCCTGGCTTCCACATCATAGAAGGAGACACTGACCTGCGTCATAATCAACAACAACACCCCACTTCTGGAGCTCAGCTCTCACACTCACAGGGGCACTGTGAGTGTTGCGGTGTTGTGCGGGGTTTGTTTGTGTGTGTGTGTTAGCGGGCGGCGTGCTTGGCGCTATGCCCCCCGTGGGCGGAGCTGCTGCGACCGGCGAGTTGGAGGAGCTGACTCTCCGTAATGGGAGGAGATCGACCCGATTGAGTCAGCACAAAACCCCTGACGAGAAATGTGGGTACATTTGAAGACGTGTTGACGGTTCAGGAGATCTACAGACTGTAACAAATGATAGTGAGGCTAAAGGCCCAACTCACTGAAGAGGATCTTTAAAAAGAGTTCTTGTTTCTTTTGTTTATTTTTCTTACCGATCAGTTTTTTTTACTGAAAACTCATTTCTATCCATGTGTGATTTTAATATCAGCAGCTTGAAGTTGAACGGAGCCAGAGCTGACTTTAAGAGAGCTAATCTTTTAAACTAATGGAGATTAAACTAATTGATATTATGTGTGAACAGGAAACCCACAGCACAACAGACAGTGAAAGTGACTGGAAGAGGGGTTTTAACGGGGAGATGGTTTGAAGCCACAAGTCCAGCTGCAGTGGAGGAGTGGGGACTTGATTTGACAGGAGGTTTTTACCGTTTTCTTTTGAGGTGGAGGAAATCATTCCAGGTGTTTTACTAAAGGTCAAAGCAGACTTTGAAAAGGTCAAGCTCGTGTTTTTAAATGTCTATGAGCCCACCAATGGGGTGGATAGGCAGATTTTTTAAAACATTCTATGTGATACTATTGGAGATTGTAATAGTGATGATTTTATGTTTTTAGGGGGAGATTTCAATTGCACAGAAAGTCCGACCCTAGACAGGAATCATTTAGAACAGGGGGGTCCAAACTGTTTTCACTGAGGGCCACAAACAGAAAAATATGAGAAAGGTTGGGCCCCTCACTAAAGTTAAGGCCTCACTAAAGTTAAGGAATATCGCCTCACCTCTAGTGTTTTAACAGAAATACAAATCAATCAATCAAATGGAGGTCAATTATGCTTGATCATTTAATATACTTAATACCTTGTAAGTCGCTTTGGATAAAAGCATCTGCCAAATGCCTAAATGTAAATGTAAATGTAAATGTAAAGAAAATAACAGCTCCATCACATCTTGCCATTTATGGGTTTTCATTCATCTATTTCTAAATAAAATCAATCAAATGTAGTTACATTATAAATCAATCAAATTATGCTTGATAATGTCATATACTTAAAGAAAATATTTATTTATTTATTTTTTACAAAAAGGGTTGGCAGCTCATTCTCCAAACAGCAACCTCAGATTGCTTCTGGTCAGAATGGAGACCCCATCCACAGCCCTGTATGAAGAGAGACCCATCCACAGCCCTGTATGAAGAGAGACCCCATCCACAGCCCTGTATGAAGAGAGACCCCATCCACAGCCCTGTATGAAGAGAGACCCCATCCACAGCCCTGTATGAAGAGAGGACCCCATCCACAGCCCTGTATGAAGAGGGACCCCATCCACAGCCCTGTATGAAGAGAGACCCCATCCACAGCCCTGTATGAAGAGAGACCCCATCCACAGCCCTGTATGAAGAGAGACCCCATCCACAGCCCTGTATGAAGAGAGACCCCATCCACAGCCCTGTATGAAGAGAGACCCCATCCACAGCCCTGTATGAAGAGAGACCCCATCCACAGCCCTGTATGAAGAGAGACCCCATCCACAGCCCTGTATGAAGAGAGACCCCATCCACAGCCCTGTATGAAGAGGGACCCCATCCACAGCCCTGTATGAAGAGAGACCCCATCCACAGCCCTGTATGAAGAGGGACAGATAAGAGGACAAGGGGAAGGGTAGGCTTTATTAAGCTAGTTATGCAAATCATTTATTGCGGTTGTTAACACATCAGCTAACGTTTTTAATAAAAATGTACATGCTCACGTTGTAGATTTTGGGGCACATTATTCCAGCGACTTTGAGCTGCTGTTTAACGAAGTCACCGTCTGAGAAAGCTTTCCCGTGTGGCGGGATTCATTGGTTTCAATGGCGAAGCTGTGTTAGGACTGCAGGTAGTGAGTAGCTCCACCTACTGGTCAAACTAAGAACTACAACTCAGTCAAGCTCAAGTTTCATGTCTGGGCCACATTCCATTCTATTTTTAGAATTGGCTGCGGGCCAATACAAACACCTGGTCTAATGTATCTGTCCACCCAATGGCTGCAGTAACAACATGTGGCCTGTAGATGGGGCTATTTAGTGACTAATCTCTACTGTAGACAGAGGCCTCTTTGGAGAGATTTCTAAAATGGCTGATCTGCTATGAATACTCTCTATTCAGAAAATAAAACCATGACTGTCCAGTTTGCATTGTGGTGGCACTTTGTGGATAGTTGTCATGACTTTACTGTAGGATATATTATTTAGACTTTATTATCAAGTAAGAGAATACAGAATTAATAGAGATGATATACCTACCTATCTATATACCTAGGTATATCTAACTACCTACCTATCTACCTAGGTATATCTAACTACCTACCTATCTACCTAGGTATATATAACGACCTACCTGTGTATATCTAATAACTACAAATTGTACTATTGTACTATTTCCTATTCAACTAAATACATATTGTACTGAGAATATACCTATTCTACTGATTACATATTTAAATGAGAATGTACCTATTCAACTAAATACATATTGTACTGAGAATGTACCTATTCTACTGATTACATATTTAAATGAGAATGTACCTATTCTACTGAATACATATTTAATGAGATGTACCTATTCTACTGAATACATATTAAATGAGAATGTACCTATTCTACTGAATACATATTTAAATGAGAATGTACCTATTCTACTGATTACATATTTAAATGAGATGTACCTATTCTACTGATACATATTTAAATGAGAATGTACCTATTCTACTGAATACATATTTAAATGAGAATGTACCTATTCTACTGATTACATATTTAAATGAGAATGTACCATATTCTACATGAGAATACATATTTAAATGAGAATGTACCATTTACTGAATACATATTAAGAGAATGTACTATTCTACGATACATTGGAGAGACAATTCCACAGAAAATTCACGGACGTTTTGTCCATTTTTATTGAAATCAGAAAAGTGTACAAACATTTGATTCTGTTTTATGTCACATGGTTCAGAAGAATAAACCTCAAGAGATATATAGAGATTATGAAATCAGCCAATCAGACAAATAGTGTTCTCCATTCTTCAGCCTGTAACCTTTAGAGAGAGAGAGAGAGAGAGAGAGAGAGAGAGAGAGAGAGAGAAGAGAGAGAGAGAGAGAGAGAGAGAGAGAGAGAGAGAGAGAGAGAGAGAGAGAGAGAGAGAGATTTCTGTTTTCCATTAAAAACACCACCTGGGTTCACAAAAGCAACACCTGGGTTCCCTTAAAAACACCACTTGGGTTCCCTTAACCCCCAGCTGGGTTCCCCAAACCCCACCTGTTTTCCCTTAAAAACACCACCTGGGTTCCCAAAAACCCCACCTGTGTTCCCAAAAACACCACCATAGCTCCTAAAAACACCACCTGGGTTCCCAAAAAAACACCACATATATTCCCAAAAAACATTACCTGGGTTCCCTTAAAAACACCACCTGGGTTCCCCAAAACACCATCTGGGTTGCCCAAAAAACACAATCTGGGTTCCTAAAAAACCCCACCTGGGTTCCCTTAAAAACCCCACCTTTGTTCCCAAAAAAACCACCTGGGTTCCCCAGAACACCACCTGGGTTCCCCAGAAACACCACCTGTGTTCTTAAAAACACCACCTGGGTTCCCAAAAAAACACCATCTGGCTTCCCCAAAACACCCCTTGGGTTCCCAAAAACACACATGGGTTCCCAAAAACTCCATCTGGGTTCCCTTAAAAACACCACCTGTGTTCCCAAAAACACCATCTGGGTTCCCATAAACACCACCTGGGTTCCCTAAAACCCAACCTGGGTTCCTAAAAACACAACCTGGGTTCCCAAAAACCCCAGCTGGTTTCCAAAAAACACCACCTGTGTTCCCAAAAACACCACCTGGGTTGACCAAAAAACACAATCTGGGTTCCCAAAAAACACCGTCTGGGTTCCCAAAAACTCCACCTGGGTTCCCTTAAAAACACCACCTGGGTTCCCAAAAAAACACCATCTGGGTTCCCCAAAACACCACCTGGGTTCCCCAAAACACCCCTTGGGTTCCTAAAAACACACATGGGTTCCCGAAAACTCCACCTGGGTTCCCTTAAAAACACAACCTGTGTTCCAAAAAACACCATCTGGGTTCCCATAAACACCACCTAGGTTCCCTAAAACCCAACCTGGGTTCCCAAAAACACCACAAGGTTGCCCAAAAACACAATCTGGTTTCCCAAAAAACACCGTCTGGGTTCCCAAAAACACTACCTGGGTTCCCTTAAAATATACCTGCCTA
Organism: Muraenolepis orangiensis; assembly: GCA_027704905.1. Classification (NCBI taxonomy): domain Eukaryota; kingdom Metazoa; phylum Chordata; class Actinopteri; order Gadiformes; family Muraenolepididae; genus Muraenolepis; species Muraenolepis orangiensis. The sequence continues at coordinate 12,849 of JANIIK010002059.1, read as the reverse complement.
TCTATCTACCTAGGTATATCTAACAACCTACCTACCAACCTAGGTATATCTAACTACCTACCTACCAACCTAGGTATATAACTAACTAACCTACCTACCAACCTAGGTATATCTAACCTACCTACCCTAGTATATCTAACTACCTACTACCACCTAGGTATATCTAACTACACAAAAACAACCCAGCACATGGGTTCCTGAAACACCACCTGGGTTCCCAAAACCCCACCGGGGTTCCCTTAAAAACACCACCTGGGTTCCCAAAAAAACACCACCTAGGTTCCCCAAAACAGCACCTGGGTTCCCAAAAACATAACCTGTGTTCCCCAAAACAACATTTAGGGCAACACCTTGTTTCCCTTAAAAACACAACCTGGGTTCCATTAAAACACCACCTGGGTTCCCAAAACCCCCACCTGGGTTCCCTTAAAAACACCACTTGGGTTCCCAAAAACACCACCTCAGATTCAGATTCAGAATTCAGATTCAGAAAACTTTATTAATCCCGAGGGAAAAGGGATTCCAAAAACCCCCACCTGGGTTCCCTTAAAAACACAACCTGTGTTCCAAAAAACACCATCTGGGTTCCCATAAACACCACCTAGGTTCCCTAAAACCCAACCTGGGTTCCCAAAAACACCACAAGGGTTGCCCAAAAAACACAATCTGGTTTCCCAAAAACACCGTCTGGGTTCCCAAAAACACTACCTGGGTTCCCTTAAAAATATACCTGCCTATCTATCTACCTAGGTATATCTAACAACCTACTACAACTAGATATATCTAACTACCTACCTACCACCTAGTTATCTAACTACCTACCTACCAACTAATATCTACTACTACCTACCAACCTAGGTATATCTAACTACCTACATACCAACCTAGGTATATCTAACTACCTACCTTACAACCTAGGTATATCTAACAAAAAAAACCCAGCACATGGGTTCCTGAAACACCACCTGGGTTCCCAAAACCCCCACCGGGGTTCCCTTAAAAACACCACCTGGGTTCCCAAAAAAACACCACCTAGGTTCCCCAAAACAGCACCTGGGTTCCCAAAAACATAACCTGTGTTCCCCAAAACAACATTTAGGGCAACACCTTGTTTCCCTTAAAAACACAACCTGGGTTCCATTAAAACACCACCTGGGTTCCCAAAACCCCCACCTGGGTTCCCTTAAAAACACCACTTGGGTTCCCAAAAACACCACCTCAGATTCAGATTCAGAATTCAGATTCAGAAAACTTTATTAATCCCGAGGGAAAAGGGATTCCCAAAAACCCCCACCTGGGTTCCCCAAAACACCCCCTGGGTTTCCAAAAACAGCACACGGGTTCCTGAAATAACACCTTGGTTCCCATAAAAACACCACCTGGGTTCCATTAAAACACCACCTGGGTTCCCAAAACCCCCACCTGGGTTCCCTTAAAAACAACACCTGGGTTCCCAAAAACACCACCTGGGTTCCCTTAAAAACATTACCTGGGTTTGATACATTTGTAAACATACAAATTACGTGAAGTACATAATACTCAGAATTAATAAATGATAGTCAATATGTCCAAATAAAAATAAAACACAATATACAATAAATTAAACAATAAAAATTTTAACAAATATCTCTCCCTTCGTCTCTCCTCTCCCCATCCCTCTCCTCATACCCTCCCCCGTCTCTCCCCCTTCAGTCTCTCTGCCATCCTATCTGTGATTGGGTGATCATCGGCTCGTCTCGTCATTTTTACCCTCCCCCTCCAACCTCCCCCACCCAGCCTCCACCACTCAGCCTCAATCTTCTAGCCTCCAGCAACCAGCCTCCACCCTGAACTCCCAGCCTCCACTATCCCCCACCCACCCAGCCTCCACCTTCCAGCCTCCACCACTCAGCCTCCATCCTCCACCAACCAGTCTCCACCATCCATCCTCCACCTTCAACCACCCAGCCTCCACCATTCACCCAGCCTCCACCATTAACCCCCCCAGCCTCCACCACCCAGCCTCCACCATTCACCCCCCCAGCCTCCACCACCCAGCCTCCACCATTCACCCCCCCAGCCTCCACCACCCAGCCTCCAGCACCCATGCTCCCGCCTCCACCACCCAGTATCCACCACCCAGCCTCCAGCCTCCAATACACAGCCTCCACCCCTCCAAACCACCACAGCATCCGTTTCCAAGTGGAGATTTGATGAGTGCAGTAGTGGTGTGTGTGTGTGTGTGTGTGTGTGTGTGTGTGTGTGTGTGTGTGTGTGTGTGTGTGTGTGTGTGTGTGTGTGTGTGTGTGTGTGTGTGTGTGTGATAGTGTGTGTGTGTGTGTGATAGTGTGTGTGTGTGTGTGTGTGTGTGATACGACCACACCATCAATTTCCAAGTGGAGATTTGATGAGTGCAGTAGTGGTGTGTGTGTGTGTGTGTGTGTGTGTGTGTGTGTGTGTGTGTGTGTGTGCGTGTGTGTGTGTGTGTGTATGTGTGTGTGATAGTGTGTGTGTGTTTGATAGTGTGTGTGTGTGTGTGTGTGTGTGTGATAGTGTGCGTGATAGTGTGTGTGTGTGTGTGTGTGTGTGTGATAGTGTGTGTGTGTGTGTGATAGTGTGTGTGTGTGTTTGATAGTTTGTGTGTGTGTGTGTGTGTGTGTGTGTGTGTGATAGTGTGTATGTGTGTGTGTGTGATAGTGTGCGTGATAGTGTGTGTGTGTGTGTGTGTGTGTGTGTGTGTGTGTGTGTGTGTGTGTGTGTGTGTGATAGTGTGTGTGTGTGTGTGTGTGTGTGTGTGTGTGATAGTGTGTGTGTGTGTTTGATAGTGTGTGTGTGTGTGTGTGTGTGTGTGTGTGTGTGTGTGTGTGTGTGTGTGTGTGATAGTGTGTATGTGTGTGTGTGTGTGATAGTGTGCGTGATAGTGTGTGTGTGTGTGTGTGTGTGTGTGTGTGTGTGTGTTCAGCGTGCACACACAGTGCAGGTCAGCGTGCCTTGTGGCCGGGCTGCTCCATCTTTTTAATGGGCCATCGGTGCAGCACCATTACGGTTGTGGTGGGGGCGGAGGGTTGTTATTGACTAGCAAATTAACACACACACTGTGTGTGTGTCTGAGTGTGTGTTCTTAAATAAACAATAAATATGCATGGCACGTGTGCGGTTCCCGACCGCACGTGGAAGCACGCAGACAGACAGACAGACAGACAGACAGACCGACAGACAGACAGACCGACCGACCGACCGACCGACCGACCGACCGACCGACCGACCGACCGACCGACCGACCGACCGACCGACCGACCGACCGACCGACAGACAGACCGACCGACAGACAGACAGCCAGACAGACAGACAGACAGACAGATAGATAGATAGATAGATAGATAGATAGATAGATAGATAGATAGACAGACAGACAGACAGGTGGGGGCAGGGGAGGGGGTGGAGGAGTTTTATGGTGACCAAGTAATCCAGTTTCCTCTGATCTCTCTCTCTCGCTCTCTCTCTCTCTCTCTCTCTCTCTCTCTCTCTCTCTCTCTCTCTCTCTCTCTCTCTCTCTCTCTCTCTCTCTCTCTCTCTCTCTCTCTCTCTCTCTCTTGATTGGCTATTGAAGAATTCAGCACATGCATGGTCATTGTCTTGGCCAGGGGGGATGGGAAGGAGAGAATGTCTTTTGGCCCGGCGCCAGGGTGTCGAAGGCGTGGTTGGGATCTCAGGGAGGTCCTGGTCAAAGCGTTCCCACAGCTCCCCATCGTAACACGCGGAAAACTAAAGACACGCACGCTAATTGCTAATTGTAGCGCGGTGGTGGCGTTATGAACGCAACGCACGCGCCATGTTTTTATCACCGCGCTGTTTATAGTTGCGTCTCTAAGCGCATCTCTCTCTGTGATTGCGAGCGCTTTCACCTCCATCGCCGAGTTGTAGGTTTTGCAGCACCCCCCCGGCCTCTGCCTTCCATCACCCAGCCTCCCGCCTCCAACCCCTAGCCTCCACCACCTAGCCTCCACCCAACCTTCAGCCTCTACCCCCAGCCTCCACCACCCAGCCTTCAGCCTTCACCCTCCGCCACCCAGCTTTCACCCTCCACCACCTAGCCTCCACCTCCCAGCCTCCACGTTTCGCACCAAAGCCTCCACCACCCACCTTACATCTCCATCTACATCTCACCTACATTCTCCTGCCCTACACCACCCAGCATCGAGCCCACACCCCCAGCCTCCACCCCCCAACCTCCACCCTCTGCCCCCAAGCCTCCATCCCCCACCCTTACACCACCCGGCATCGAGCCCACACCTCCAGCCTCCACCCCCAGCCTCCACCCCCAGCCTCCACCCTCCACTTCGGGTTGAAACTCGAGAGTTTGCTCGGTGGCTTCGGTAAAAAGAAAAGGGAAAGAGGCTCTTATTTTCTCTCTCTAGACGGAATGAACCGTATCATTACCAATCCCAGGTGGAGATGACGTCTGCTGCCACACCCCCATTTCCTCTTCAGTCAATGATAAAGTCGATTATACTAAAGGTGTCCAACACACACACACACACACACACACACACATCACATCCCATCGACGATAACTAGATTCACTCTAGCTGGAATCACTCCCCCCCCCCCCTACGGTCGACCAGTTCCTCAGCATCCCTACAGTAACGACTACCAGGTTTATCCACAGGCAGTGACCTACTGAACTGCTAGGAGTGCTGCCACTATCATAACATTATCATCCATACAGAGTCGTCGTCGGGCAAGACCACGCTCACACACACACACACACACACACCCGCGCTCACGCGCACACACACACACACTAACCCACATGCTCACACACACACACACACACACACACACACACACACACACACACACACACACACACACACACACACACACACACACACACACACACACAGCACAAGACACAACATATGCTCACACACACACACATACACACACCCGCGCTCACACGCACACACACACACACACAGCACAAGACAACAACACATGCTCTCACACACACAGAAACACTAAGAGCAGCATCAAGACACAACACATTTTCACACACACACAATCAGGGCTGGACTGGCCATCTGGCATACCGGCCATTTGCCGGTGGGCCGCGGTAGTTTTGGGCCGAGCCGGCCGGCTAAATAAATAAAAAATAAAAAAGATTATTTTTTTACCAGCCGGCCCGGCCGAAAGCTACCATCGAACGGCCCATAAATCAGGGACAGCGGCCCATTGGTCAATTTTCTATACAGACACTGGGCTGGCCCAATCAACAGTGGGCCTGTCTGGGCCAAAAATGCCAGGGCCTAATTTTTGTCCCAGTCCAGCCCTGCACACAAACACACACATACACACACACACACACACACACACACACACACACACACACACACACACACACACACAGCAATAAACAACACATGCTCACCACACACACACACACACACACAAAGAGCAGCATCAAGACACAACACATTTTCACACACACACACACACACACACACACACACACACACACACACACACACACACACGCACACACTCGACCCCCCCCCCCCAGAGAGAGATCAGGTGATTCATCAGGAGGTTCCACCATTGCTCACCTTTGTTGCCTCTGATTGGTTGCTTAGAAACCAACCGCTACAACCAAACCCTCCATGATGGATTCATCACTCCAAGCCAAACACAACACACAACCCGACAGTGCTGGCTATGCACTGTTCTCTGTTCAAATGACATTCATATATCCTCTATATATATCTATATATATATACATATATATATATATATATATATATATATACACTATATATTTATCGTCGAATATATACTTGTGTTGGACAGCCAGCCAGAGAGAGAGAGAGAGAGAGAGAGAGAGAGAGAGAGAGAGAGAGAGAGAGAGAGAGAGAGAGAGAGAGAGAGAGAGAGAGAGAGAGACACACACACACACACAATAACGTTTCCATCCACTAGTTTTTATGCACATTTTTCAATTTTCGCATGAAAATAAAACAACCTCAAAGCAGTTTGTAAGTGGAGGAGTTGGAGGAGTTGGCGTATCGTTAAAGGGTCAACAGAGACAGAGAAGAGCAACCGGAAACACATTCTGAGGAGCATAAACGTGAATAAATTATGATCGGCACAAACAAAAAAACCTGATTTTAAATTCAGTCAGTTGAGATTTCCGCTGGTACGCAAGCCTGGGCTGTCACCAGAACTCTTCCTAGGGAGGGTTATATATACAGTATATATATATATATATATATATATATATATATATATATATATACTGTATATATATACAAAGCCGCCACCAAAAAGTGTTTCAATCACTAAAATATATATCAAATCTAATCAAATCTAATATATCTATGAAGAATACCTCCCCTCCACGCCGCCGCTGCCCACTTACAATATGTACATTTGTCAAAAGAAGTAAGCGTACCAAGCGCTGGCTGTACAGTACAGTCCACGGATGGTACGGTGTCAGTAAGAACAACGGACTAGTCTAGCTATCCTCAAGACACTCTAACAGACAACTGAAAAATATACCACATTAAAACAACTAACTCTAACTAAACAGGTTCAAACGGTCATTTGTATACACACACACAGGGTGGCCCTAGTGTAGTTACAATAGAACACATTTCTCAAGTACTACTGATTGCTAGGTTAATATACAAGATAACATGTATAGCTTATATATATATATATATATATAGCTATAGTGATATAATGCAGACTGGTGAAGCCCTCTATCCCTTCCAACGACTGCTGTTAATACAACATAACTTGTCGAGGCCACCGAGGTTGGTTGGGAGGTAAAGATATAATGACTCAAAATACAACAATTAGCTTACTCAGTGTTTAGCTCACCTTTGATTAAATGTACACAGCAAAGACTAAGTGTACTTTGATAGGTTTTCCATGCTTTGCCCCTCTCTGGGGACGGAGGCCCGTTTAACAGAACAGATTCACAATCTTCTGTCCGGGGTTTTAATTTGTCGGACGGGTTTCACAAAGAAACACAACCCCTGCTGGTCTCCTCGGCGGTTAGTGCATCCCAATCGCTGTCTGGCATGTTGGCTAAACCGGAGTTCAAATACCTCCATGAAAAAGCTATTGACGAGCTGTCAGACAGCAGAAGAAAGCCATGTTTTGCCCTCCAGGTGGCTGTTCCCTTAAGGCTCTATGAATAGTGGATGGAAACCATAAATATAGCATGAATAAATCATTTTAATTTACTGAATTACTGAAAATGTGTGATTTATTTGGATGGAAACGGATCCAATGAAAGTTATATATATATATATATATTTATATATATATATATATATATATATATATATATATATATATAAATATATATATATTTATGTATATTCATAACTTTCATGTGAATATACAGGCTGGCAAGAAATGTGATTTTATATGTCAGCAGATTCAGACAGCCAGTTTTTTTTGACAATAACATTTTCATGACATGTGACACTTAATCTAGCAGTGAGCATGGGCACACGCTTTGCACACACACACGCACATGCACACGCACACACGTGCGTGCACACACAAACCGACACACAAACTCCTAGCTTTCACACACACAACCACAAACATGCATACACAAACTTGTACCTCTCATACACACACACAAACCCATAGCTCTTACACACAGACCACTCTCACACACACACACACACACACACACACACACACACACACACACAAACACACACACACACACACACACACACGCACACACACACACACACACACACAAAATCATATCTCTCACACACACAACCCCACACGTGCATACACAAACCCGTACCCCTCACACACACACACACACACACACACACACACACACACACACACACACACACACACACACACACACACACACACACACACACACACACACACACACACACACACACAGTAAGTGACAAGGGGCCGGTTGTTCAAAGGGTCGTTCAATTTTTGAATCAATCGTTAAGTCTTAATCAGTCCTTAAATGTCCTAATCAGTCGTTAAGTCTTAATCAGTCCTTAAATGTCCTAATCAGTCGTTAAGTCTTAATCAGTCCTTAAATGTCCTAATCAGTCGTTAAGTCTTAATCAGTCCTTAAATGTCCTAGTCAGTCGTTAGTTAACATTCGTTAACTGTGTGTTTATCACTCCTCTTTATCACTCACCACCCTCCTCTTCATCACTCACCACCCTCCTCTTCATCACTCACCACCCTCCTCTTCATCACTCACCACCCTCCTCTTCATAACTGACCACCCTCCTCTTCATCACTCCTCTTTATCACTTACCACCCTCCTCTTCATCACTCACCACCCTCCTCTTCATCACTCACCACCCTCCTCTTTATCACTCACCACCCTGCTCTTCATCACTCACCACCCTCCTCTTCATCACTCACCACCCTCCTCTTCATCACTGACCACCCTCCTCTTCATCACTCCTCTTTATCACTCACCACCCTCCTCTTCATCACTCACCACCCTCCTCTTCATCACTGACCACCCTCCTCTTCATCACTCCTCTTTATCACTCACCACCCTCCTCTTCATCACTGACCACCCTCCTCTTCATCATCTTCATCACTCCTCTTTATCACTCACCACCCTCCTCTTCATCACTCACCACCCTCCTCTTCATCACTCACCACCCTCCTCTTCATCACTGACCACCCTCCTCTTCATCATCTTCATCACTCCCCTTTATCAATCACCACCCTCCTCTTCATCACCAACCACCCTCCTCTAAGCACCCTCCTCTTCATAACTGACCACCCTCCTCTTCATCACTCCTCTTTATCAGTCACCACCCTCCTCTTCATCACCAACCACCCTCCTCTAAGCACCCTCCTCTTCATAACTGACCACCCTCCTCTTCATCACTCCTCTTATCAATCACCACCCTCTTCATCACCACCACCCTCCACTCCCTTCATCACCAACCACCCTCCTCTAAGCACCCTCCTCTTCATAACTGACCACCCTCCTCTTCATCACCTCTTATCAGTCACCACCTCCTCTCATCCAACCACCCTCCTCAAACTGCACCCTCCTCTTCATCACTCCTTTATCAATCACCACCCTCCTCTTCATCACCACCACCCTCCTCCTCTAGTGAGGCTGACCACCCTCCTCTTCATCACTCCTCTTTATCACTCACCACCCTCCTCTTCATCACTCACCACCCTCCTCTTCATCACTCACCACCCTCCTCTTCATCACTGACCACCCTCCTCTTCATCACTCCTCTTTATCAATCACCACCCTCCTCTTCATCACCACCACCCTCCTCTTCATCACTCCCCTTTATCAATCACCACCCTCCTCTTCATCACCAACCACCCTCCTCTAAGCACCCTCCTCTTCATAACTGACCACCCTCCTCTTCATCACTCCTCTTTATCAGTCACCACCCTCCTCTTCATCACCAACCACCCTCCTCTAAGCACCCTCCTCTTCATAACTGACCACCCTCCTCTTCATCACTCCTCTTTATCAGTCACCACCCTCCTCTTCATCACCAACCACCCTCCTCTAAGCACCCTCCTCTTCATAACTGACCACCCTCCTCTTCATCACTCCTCTTTATCAATCACCACCCTCCTCTTCATCACCACCACCCTCCTCCTCTAGTGAGGCTGACCACCCTCCTCTTCATCACTCCTCTTTATCACTCACCACCCTCCTCTTCATCACTCACCACCCTCCTCTTCATCACTCGCCACCCTCTTCTTCATCACTGACCACCCTCCTCTTCATCACTCCTCTTTATCACTCACCACCCTCCTCTTCATCACTCACCACCCTCCTCTTCATCACTCACCACCCTGCTCTTCATCACTCACCACCCTCCTCTTCATCACTCACCACCCTCCTCTTCATCACTGACCACCCTCCTCTTCATCACTCCTCTTTATCACTCACCACCCTCCTCTTCATCACTCACCACCCTCCTCTTCATCACTCACCACCCTCCTCTTCATCACCAACCACCCTCATCTTCATCACTCACCACCCTCCTCTTCATAACTCCTCTTCATCACCCACCACCCTCCTCTTCATCACCAACCACCCTCCTCTTCGTCACTCCTCTTTCATTACCCACCACCCTCCTCTTCATCACTCTCAACCCTCCTCTTCATCACTCCTCTTCATAACTGACCACTCTCCTCTTCATTCACATCCAGTGGTGTAACTCTGAAAACTGTTGTGGTCCAAACCCAATAAGTCTGACTACGGTATTGATTCCAATCACCCAATGGATCAATAGGTTGAGCTCTCAGTCCCAGAGTTGTGTCCCCACGTCTCAAGGCGTGTGGAGAGAAGTCCGACTCACTTCCAAGAGCAGCCCACTCTTCATCAGTGGATCACCAAACAGGCGTCACGTACCCAACCCATACCAACAGCCGGCGGGCCGTGGCCCATCTCCGTCCTTATGGGTAGGGGAACGGCCCGGGTTCTCAGAGGGCCAGCGGGAGCACAGGGAGTCTGGGTCGCTAGCAGTAAACACATCCACCTTCAGAGAGCCCAAATCCACTTCTGGCTGGCCTTCTCCAGGTGGCTTCTTTGAGGGAGAGGAGTAGGAGAGACACACCTCTGCTCTACCGTGACCAGATGGTGGCCACAGATGGCCACAACAACCATTGGGCTCTTACTACACCAGAGGGCTTTACCATCACATTTAGCTCCTTTTGAAAAGGACAACACATCATGTTCACCTCACTGGATTATGGAACACAACGTCATGAACACCAATCCAACATCATACTTTAATAACACTTCAAAAAAGGATTTAAAGGAAACAATCCCATGTGATTAATAATGCTTCAAAGAATCAAAGGAAACAACATGAACATGTGATATTTAGCTGGTCAGACCATGAAAGAACATCCAATGCATGACTCCCTTTCAGCTCTGAGAACACATCTTCATCTCCACCACAAACATCATATTGAATACAACAGTCTTCTAGAACGTGTTAAAGAGAAAGTTCAACCATTTAAAACATCATATTGAATACAACAGTCTTCTAGAACGTGTTAAAGAGAAAGTTCAACCATTTAAAACATCATATTGAATACAACAGTCTTCTAGAACGTGTTAAAGAGAAAGTTCAACCATTTAAAACATCATATTGCATGAAGCAGTTTTTTGCGAACCTTTTAAAAAGAAAAGTTCATGAATTTTTAGCGATCAAAATGAATAACAGTCAAAAGTTGAACAGTCTTTAAATCCCTGGGGTCCATCCGTGACCCAGTGGTAGGACCCATGGTGGTAGATCACCTCCTCTGACCCCTGACCTCTGAAACTGCTCTCTGGCCATTTGGGGCCTTAAGAGAGAACCCCCCCCTCACCCCCCCCGTGTGTGTGTCTGTCTGTATAGTGTATACTGTGTGTGTGTGTGTGTGTATACTATGTGTGTGTGTGTGTATAGTGTACACTATATGTGTGTGTGTGTATAGTGTATACTATGTGTGTGTGTGTGTGTATAGTGTATACTATGTGTGTGTGTGTGTGTATAGTGTATACTATGTGTGTGTGTGTGTGTATAGTGTATACTATTTGTGTGTGTGTGTATAGTGTATACTATGTGTGTGTGTGTGTGTGTATAGTGTATACTATGTGTGTGTGTGTGTGTGTGTATAGTGTATACTATGTGTGTGTGTGGGTTCCCGTTACCCGGTTTTTAGCGGGTAAAAAAAAAAAAAAAAAAAGATCAGCTTTACTACTGTGTGTGTGTGTGTGTGTGTGTGTGTGTGTGTGTGTGTGTGTGTGTGTGTGTGTGTGTGTGTGTGTGTGTGTTGCTACAACGGACACAGAGACACTGAGGAACCATCCTCCCATAACCCAAACCCAGGGAGGAGGTCCTCCTGGGTGAATGTGGACTGGAAGGTGTGGATGAGTGTCAGTGTGTCTGAGGACCCTCCTCCATCTGGGGACACGCTGTAGAAGGAGAGAGAGCCAGCAGGTCGGTCCACATACACTCCTACTCTGTTAGAGGGGGGGAGAAATATGTCTGTTTTACTACCGTTGAACAGGACAGAGTAACCATCATCATAACAATCAAGACTCCAGGACTTGTTGTTTGATCCAAGCTCGCTATAACCTCCTCCTCCTCTCCTAGTGATTCCTCTGTATGTCACTCCTATACCAACATCTCCTTTCCTCTCCACCTCCCAGTAACAGCGGTCAGTCAGACTCTCTCTACACAACACCTGCTCCCAGAAGTCAAATCTCTCTGGGTGATCAGGATACTTCTCCTCCTCTCTAACCCACGTCACCTTCCTGTTGTCCTCAGACAGAGAGAGTCCTCTCCAGGCTGTGTTTGGGTCCAGTGTGAGTTCACACGCATCTGATGGAGAACAAGACATGATTAGTCTGCTGAACTGTTGTGTCCCACCACCACGTCACTGCCGAGTCAGGGACCCCAGGAAAGACACTCAGCACGTATAACGTCTATTCCGAGGCGCTTTCCTGCTTCCGGATAGTTGGTTTGTTGGTTTGTTTGGTTCGGCTACCAGGTTCCCGTCAGCCGTATCAGTATCCTTCTAAAGTTCGCTGTTGTTATTATATAATCCGACTGTTGTTTAGCGACCATACAAAACAGCGAATCGGTTAACACCGATTGCTGTTTTGTATTGTCCTGTATTGTATCTGTCCCCACGTTCGTCGCATCAAACAAGGTAAGTATGGACTCCTGTTGCTCCTGCTCCTGTGCCTTCCTTGTAGATAAGATAGCTCTCCTAGAGAGACGTATCTGTCAACTAGAGGAGGAAAAGATAGCGTCCATAGAAAAGACAGATACACCAGAGAGTGTAGAGAAGAGACCTGCCAGGCGG
>JANIIK010002058.1:45000-46000 GCA_027704905.1 Muraenolepis orangiensis | reverse complement strand
GTATCTTTATAACTGAACATGTGTGCGGCTAAGTTGTTCCTAACACAAGGTAATCAATATTCACTTTATCAGCTCCTAACACAAGGTAATCAATAATCACTTTATCAGCTCCTAACACAAGGTAATCAATACAATTCTAGAAATCGAAGTCTTTCTATGTGTGTGTTTTTTTAACTTTATCCGGAGGGAAATGAGTTGTCTGCATTTGACCAATCCTAGTGTTAGGAGCAGCCATTAGTGCAGCGCCCGGGGAGCAGGTAGGGAGTGCCTTGCTCAACGGCACTTAAGCAGTAACCTGGTGTCTCCGGGTCTTGAACCGGCGACCTTGCTGCTCCCAAGCCGAGTCCTTATCCACTGAGCTACTGCCCCCCCTTGTGTGCGTCTCTATGTGTGTCTCTATATGTGTGTTCTATGTGTGTGTTTGTGTGTATGTGTCTTTTTATGTGTGTATTTCTATACATATGTGTGTGTGTGTTAGTATTTATATATATATGTGTGTGTGTGTGTTTGTATTTATATATATATGTGTGTGTGTGTGTTGGTATTTATATATATATGTGTGTGTGTGTGTTTGTATTTATATATATATGTGTGTGTGTGTGTGTTGGTATTTATATATATATGTGTGTGTGTGTTTGTATTTATATATTTATATATGTGTGTGTGTGTGGTAATGGATGCTTTTATATTGCACTTTTATCCAAAGCTACATTTTTTGTGAATGTGTGTATTTTATTTTATATTTGTGTGTGTGTGTTTATACTCTATGTGTGTGCTCTATGTGTGTTGCTACAAGCGACACAGAGACACTGAGTAACCCCCCCATAACCCAAACCCAGGGAGGAGGTCCTCCTGGGTGAATGTGGACTGGAAGGTGTGGATGAGTGTCAGTGTGTCTGAGGACCCTCCTCCATCTGGGGACACTCTGTAGAAGGAGAGAGAGCCAGCAGGTCGGTCCACATACACTCCTACTCTGTTAGAGGGGGGGAGACGTATGGCT
>JANIIK010002058.1:20000-42500 GCA_027704905.1 Muraenolepis orangiensis | reverse complement strand
GTGAGGGAGAAAGAGTGAGAGCGACGAGCGAGAAAGATAGTGAGGGAGAAAGAGGGAGAGCGGAGCGAGAGCGAGAGCGAGAGCGAGAGCGATTTTTTAAAACGTATTAAAGTGGTCCCTATATGTGTATATATCTCTATCTATATGAGTGATGGAGTAGCGTAGGGCTTGATATAAACATATAATACACATCTAATACTACATGAACTTAACAATGGTCCACCATCAAAGTGTGTCCGTTGGAACAAGCTCCCTGGTGCAGAACTAACTCTTTGAAGCCCTTGGTCAACACTCACTACTCACCTTAGAACGCTGTTCACCGCTTAGTTGGACAAAGGCTGTGATGAGGGTTGTTTAACTCAGCGCTTTGTTGCCTAAGACACAAAAAGACACGTCATACTTATTTATCCAGTTTTTTATCCAGTTTATCCAGTTGTCTCACATTGTCAAGTTTGTTTTTGTTTTCCCCACTTGAAGGGCTCAGGCAACGTGATCAAGGAAGGATATAACTCTGTGACTTTTCTTTGACCTTAGTTTGTCGTTTATTTGGTTGACAAATGGTTGTCACAATAGCAGGTTATAAACCTGAAATGGTATGAAAGGAAATGTTTCAAAATCAACATAATACATAGGCTATAATAATATCAGTTCATTCAAATAAACAATTACCAAATGCATTTCATTAAGAACATTCATTCAGCATTTACCAATAATCAACATTATTCTTTAAACTTAACCATGTGATGAATGTCATGCATCAAAATGTTCAAACAATATATTCAAACTGTTGTAATGTCAAACATTGCAGGCCTACAGCCCACGTATACACTACAGACCGCAGGAACACCATTTCCCAGGGTGCACCGGGGCCACATGTTACAAACATTCCATGCTGAGCAGAGCTAACATGCTAACATGCTAGCTAACATGCTAGGGAGCTAACAGCTAACATAAGCAAAGCACATGAACATAAAGCAAGCAAAGCACATAAAGCAAGCAGGGAAGGCGAATGTAAACATACCATTGGGCTATCACGTTCCTGGTCTGAATGCAGCCAACTCCCTGAGCAAAATGCACTACCTGGCCGTGTTCCATTTCAGGGTCTGCAGCCTAAAAGGCTGCATTTGAAGGCTGCATACGTCACAGCAGCCGCGACAAGGCTGTCCCATTCCGTCGGCTCCTTCAAATGCAGCCTTAATTTCCCGAAATTGAAGTGTGCATCGATGCAGACTTCTGCAGCCTTCGGTGCCAGAATATCCCAGAATGCATTTCGCACCAACCGAACAGAATTGTGGGCCGTGTTCAATTTCAGGACAGAATTTGAGCCCGGCTAAAGTTTTATTATTTTATTACGCGACAATGTACCTATGTAGATTATACATATTTTGTCAGTTTATCCAAATAAAGCCTGTTTAGAAATATGCTACGGCGATTTCGGAGATGCCGGGAGCCGCATATGGGAAGCGCTGGCGCGGGCCAGCTGGTCTCCCAGGCCGCCAGTGTGTGTGTGTGTGTGTGTGTGTATATATATATGTGTGTATATATATATATATGTGTGTATATATATGTGTATATATATGTGTGTATATATAGATGTGTATATAGATGTGTATACCATCCAGGGGACCTGGATGGTCCAGCAGAGGGACCTGGATCCAGCAGGGGGAACCGGGTCCAGCAGGGGGACACGGGTCAAGCAGGGGGACCCAGGTCCAGTAGTGGGACCTGTGGGGTCCAGTTGTGGGACCTGGGTCCAGCAGGGGGACCCGGGTCCAGTTGTGGGACCAGGGTCCAGCAGGGGGACCTGGGTCCAGCAGGGGGACGCAGGTCCAGTAGTGGGACTTGGGTCCAGCAGGGCGACCTGGAGGGTCCAACAGGGGGACCCGGGTCCAGTAGGGGGACTCGGGTCCAGAAGTGGGACCCGGGTCCAGTAGGGGGTCCCTTGTCCAGTAGTGGGACCCGGGTCCAGCAGGGAGACCCGGGTCTAGCAGGGGGACCCGGGTCCTGCAGGGGGACCCGGATCCAGTAGTAGGACCCGGGTGGTCCAGCAGGCCCGCTCCTCAGGCCCGCTCCTCTGCCCGCTCCTCGCCCTGCTCCTCGCCCCGCTCCTCGACCCGCTCCTCAGGCCCGCTCCTCAGCCCGCTCCTCAGGCCCGCTCCTCGGCCCGCTCCTCAGGCCCGCTCCTCAGGCCCGCTCCTCGGCCCGCTCCTCAGGCCCGCTCCTCTGGCCCGCTCCTCAGGCCCGCTCCTCGGCCCGCTCCTCAGGCCCGCTCCTCAGGCCCGCTCCTCGGCCCGCTCCTCAGGCCCACTCCTCAGGCCCGCTCCTCGGCCCGCTCCTCAGCCCGCTCCTCAGGCCCGCTCCTCGGCCCGCTCCTCAGGCCCGCTCCTCGGCCCGCTCCTCAGGCCCGCTCCTCTGGCCCGCTCCTCAGGCCCGCTCCTCAGGCCCGCTCCTCAGGCCCGCTCCTCGGCCCGCTCCTCAGGCCCACTCCTCAGGCCCGCTCCTCGGCCCGCTCCTCAGCCCGCTCCTCAGGCCCGCTCCTCGGCCCGCTCCTCAGGCCCGCTCCTCGGCCCGCTCCTCAGGCCCGCTCCTCAGGCCCGCTCCTCGGCCCGCTCCTCAGCCCGCTCCTCAGGCCCGCTCCTCGGCCCGCTCCTCAGGCCCGCTCCTCAGGCCCGCTCCTCGGCCCGCTCCTCGGTCCGCTCCTCAATAATACAACTGAAACCGTCAATTTTAAAACTGAAAGTGAGAGAGAGAAAAAGAGAGAGAGAGAGAGAGAGAGAGGAGGGGGAGAAAGAGAGACTGAGAGAGAAGGGGGAGAAAGAGATAGTGAGAGAGAGAGAGAGAGAGAGAGAGAGAGAGAGAGAGAGAGAGAGAGAGAGAGAGAGAGAGAGAATTGTGCAAAAAATATTTAAAGTGCCAGTGGTGATGCAGCATCATGAATACAGTGCAGTACCCTGCAGAAAAGTGCAGTGACTGTAATGAGTCCAGAAAGTCCAGTAAAAGAGGGATAGTGTATGATAGTGTAATGTAATATGGATGAGAAGGTTCTGATAGTGGCAGCACTCCTAGCTGTGACAGGATGGTTGGGGGAGAAGAGACGGTGTCCAGGGTGGTTAGGGTCCTTAGTGATGGAGATGGCCTTCTTTCTACATCTGGTTCTAAAGATCTCCTCAATCCTGCTCCTTAACGACCTCTGACCCCTACCTGATCCTTAATGACCTCTGACCCATACTTGCTCCTTAATAACCTCTGACCCCTACCTGCCCCTTAATGTCCTCTGACCCCTACCTGCTCCTTAATGACCTCTGTGTCAGGTGACAGGTGTGTGTGTGTGCCACCAGCGCACGTAGCTTGGCCACGCCCCCTGTCAACCAACACAACCATTGTTAACAGGTGTGTGTGTGCCACCAGCGCACGTGGCTTGGCCACGCCCCTTGCCAACCACCGTAATCATTGTTGACAGGTGTGTGTGTGCGCCACCAGCGCACGTGGCTTGGCCACGCCCCCTGTCAACCACCGTAACCATTGTTGACAGGTGTGTGTGTGTGCCACCAGCGCACGTAGCTTGGCCACGCCCCCTGCCAACCACCCTAACCATTGTTGACAGGTGTGTGTGCGCCGCCAGCGCACGTGGCTTGGCCACGCCCCCTGTCAACCACCGTAACCATTGTTGACAGTTGTGTGTGTGCTGCCAGCGTAACCATTGTTGACAGGTGTGTGTGTGCGGCGCCAGCGCACGTGGCTTGGCCACGCCCCCTGTCAACCATGTAACCATTGTTGACATGTGTGTGCCGCCAGCGCAAGTGGCATGGCCACGCCCCTTGCCAACCACCGTAACCATTGTTGACAGGTGTGTGTGTGTGCGGCGCCAGCGCACGTGGCTTGGCCACGCCCCCTGTCAACCATGTAACCATTGTTGACATGTGTGTGCCGCCAGCGCAAGTGGCATGGCCACGCCTCCTGCCAACCACCGTAACCATTGTTGACAGGTGTGTGTGTGCGCCGCCAGGGCACGTGGATTGGCCACGTCCCCTGCCAACCACCGTAACCATTGTTGACAGGTGTGTGTGCGCCAGCGCACGTGGCTAAGCCACGCCCCCTGCCAACCACAGCAACCATTGTTGGCAGGTGTGTGTGTGCGCCGCCAGCGCACGTGGCTTGGCCACGCCCCCTGCAAACCACCGTAACCATTGTTGACAGGTGTGTGTGCGCCAGCGCACGTGGCTAAGCCACGCCCCCTGCCAACCACAGCAACCATTGTTGGCAGGTGTGTGTGTGCGCCGCCAGCGCACGTGGCTTGGCCACGCCCCCTGCAAACCACCGTAACCATTGTTGACAGGTGTGTGTGCGCCAGCGCACGTGGCTAAGCCACGCCCCCTGCCAACCACAGCAACCATTGTTGACAGGTGTGTGTGTGCGCCGCCAGCGAACGTGGCTTGGCCACGCCCCCTGCCAACCACGGCAACCATTGTTGACAGGTGTGTGTGTGCGCCACCAGCACACGTGGCTTGGCCACGCCCCCTGCCAACCACCGTAACCATTGTTGACAGGTGTGTGTGTGTGCGCCGCCAGCGCACGTGGCTAAGCCACGCCCCCTGTCAACCACGTAACCATTGTTGACAGGTGTGTGTGTGCCGCCAGCGCATGTGGCTTGGCCACGCCCCCTGCCAACCACGTAACCATTGTTGACAGTTGTGTGTGTGCGCCGCCAGCGCACGTGGCTTGGCCACGCCCCCTGCCAACCACCGTAACCATTGTTGACAGGTGTGTGTGTGTGCGCCGCCAGCGCACGTGGCTTGGCCACGCCCCCTGCCAACCACCGTAACCATTGTTAACAGGTGTGTGTGTGCCACCAGCGCACGTGGCTTGGCCACGCCCCCTGCCAACCACCGTAATTATTGTTGACAGGTGTGTGTGCGCGCTGCCACCGTAACCATTGTTGACAGGTGTGGGTGTGTGCCACCAGCGCACGTAGCTTGGCCACGTCCCCTGCCAACCACCCTAACCATTGTTGACAGGTATGTGTGCGCCTCAGCGCACGTGGCTTGGCTACGCCCCCTGTCAACCACCGTAACCATTGTTGACAGTTGTGTGTGTGCTGCCAGTGTAACCATTGTTGACAGGTGTGTGTGTGCGGCGCCAGCGCACGTGGCTTGGCCACGCCCCCTGTCAACCATGTAACCATCGTTGACAGGTGTGTGCCGCCAGCACAAGTGGCATGGCCACGCCCCTTGCCAACCACCGTAACCATTGTTGACAGGTGTGTGTGTGCGCCACCAGCGAACGTGGCTTGGCCACGGCCCCTGCCAACCACCGCAACCATTGTTAACAGGTGTGTGTGTGCGCCGCCAGCACATGTGGCATGGCCACGGCCCCTGCGAACCACCGTAACCATTGTTGACAGGTGTGTGTGCCGCCAGCGCACAAGGCTAAGCCACGCCCCCTGCCAACCATGTAACCATGGTTGACAGGTGTGTGCCGCCAATTGGCATGGCCACGCCCCCTGCCAACCACCATAACCATTGTTAGAAGGTGTGTGTGCGCCGCCAGCGCACGTGGCTTGGCCACGCCCCCTACCAACCACCGTAACCATTGTTGACAGGTGTGTGTGCCGCCAGCGCACAAGGCTAAGCCACGCCCCCTGCCAACCACCACAACCATTGTTGACAGGTGTGTGTTTGCGCCGCCAGCGAACGTGGCTTGGCCACGCCCCCTTCCAACCTCGGCAACCATTGTTGACAGGTGTGTGCGTCGCCAGCGCACGTGGCTTGGCCACGCCCCCTGCCAACCATGTAACCATGGTTGACAGGTGTGTGCCACCAGCACAAGTGGCATTGCCACGCCCCTTGCCAACCACCGTAACCATTGTTGACAGGTGTGTGTGTGCGCCGCCAACGCACGTGGTTTGGCCACAACCCCTGTCAACCACCGTAACCATTGTTGACAGGTGTGTGTGCGCCACCAGTGCACGTGGCTTGGCCACGCCCCCTGCCAACCACCGTAACCATTGTTGACAGGTGTTTGTGTGCGCTGCCAGCGCACGTGGCTTGGCCACGCCCCCTTCCAACCACCGTAACCATTGTTGACAGGTGTGTGTGTGCGCCGCCAGCGCAAGTGGCTTGGCCACGCCCCCTGTCAACCATGTAACCATGGTTGACAGGTGTGTGCCGCCAGCGCAAGTGGCATGGCCACGCCCCCTGCCAACCACCGTAACCATTGTTGACAGGTGTGTGTGTTCGCCGCCAGCGAACGTGGCTTGGCAACGCCCGCTGCCAACCACCGCAATCATTGTTGACAGGTGTGTGTGTGCGCCGCCAGCACACATGGCATGGCCACGCCCCCTGCCAACCACCGTAACCATTGTTGACAGGTGTGTGTGCGCCGCCAGCGCACATGGCTTGGCCACGCCCCCTGTCAACCACCGTAATCATTGTTAACAGGTGTGTGTGTGCGCCACAAGCGCACGTGGCTTGGCCACGCTCCCTGCGAACCACCGTAACCATTGTTGACAGGTGTTTGTTTGCCGCCAGCGCACGTGGCTAAGCCACGCCCCTTGCCAACCACCGCAACCATTGTTGACAGGTGTGTGTGTGCGCCGCCAGAGAACGTGGCTTGGCCACGCCCCCTGCCAACCACGGCAACCATTGTTGACAGGTGTGTGTGTGCGCCGCCAGCGCACGTGGCTTGGCCATGCCCCCTGTCGACCACCGTAACCATTGTTGACAGGTGTGTGTGTGCGCCGCCAGAGAACGTGGCTTGGCCACGCCCCCTGCCAACCACGGCAACCATTGTTGACAGGTGTGTGTGTGCGCCGCCAGCGCACGTGGCTTGGCCATGCCCCCTGCTAACCACCGTAACCACCAAGGGTAGCCAATGCTAACATTGCCCAGTATAGCCAACGCTAACTTTGCCAAGAGTATCAAACGATAGCTTAGCCAAGAGTAGCCAACGCTAACTTAGCCAAGGGTAGCCAACACTAACTTAGCCATGTGTAGCCAATGCTAACTTAGCCAAGGGTAGCCAATGTAACGTTGCCTAGTGTAGACAACACTAACATAGCCAAGAGTTGCCTACTCTAACATATCCAAGTGTAGCCAACGCTAACTTAGTCAAGAGTAGCAAACACTTACATGGCCAATAGTAGCCAACATTAACATAGCCAAGTGTAGCCTACTCTAACATATCCCAGTGTAGCCAACGCTAACTTTGCAAGGAGTAGCAAACGCTAGCTTAACCAAGAGTAGCAAATGCTAACTTAGCCAAGAGTAGCAACGCTAACTTAGCCAAGTGTAGCCAATGCTAACTTAGACAAGAGTAGCAAACACTTACATGGCCAATAGTAGCCAACACTAACATAGCAAAGTGTAGCCTACTCTGACATAGCCAAGTGTAGCCAACGCTAACTTAGCCAAGTGTAGCCAACACTAACTTAGCCAAGTGTAGCCAACGCTAACTTAGCCAAGGGTAGCCAATGCTAACATTGCCCAGTGTAGCCAACGCTAACTTTGCCAAGAGTAGCAAACGCTAGCTTAGCCAAGTGTAGCCTACACTAACTTAGCAAAGTGTAGCCAACGCTAACTTAGCCAAGGGTAGCCAATACTAACTTAGCCAAGTGTAGCCAACGCTAAGTTAGCCAAGGGTAGCCAACACTAACTTAGCCAAGTGTAGCCAACGCTAACTTAGCCAAGGGTAGCCAACACTAACTTAGCCAAGTGTAGCAAACGCTAACTTAGCCAAGGGTAGCCAATGCTAACATTGCCAAGTGTAGCCAACGCTAACATTGCCAAGAGTAGCAAACGCTAGCTTAGCCAAGGGTAGCCAATACTAACTTAGCCAAGTGTAGCCAACGCTAACTTAGCCAAGTGTAGCCAACGCTAACTTAGCCAAGGGTAGCCAACACTAACTTAGCCAAGTGTAGCAAACGCTAACTTAGCCAAGGGTAGCAAATGCTAACATTGCCAATTGTAGCCAACGCTAACTTAGCCAAGGGTAGCCAATGTAACGTTGCCTAGTGTAGACAACACTAACATAGCCAAGTGTAGCCTAATCTAACATAGCCAAGTGTAGCCAACGCTAACTTAGTCAAGAGTAGCAAACACTTACATGGCCAATAGTAGCCAACATTAACATAGCCAAGTGTAGCCAACGCTAACTTAGCCAAGGGTAGCCAATGCTAACATTGCCCAGTGTAGCCAACGCTAACTTTGCCAAGAGTAGCAAACGCTAGCTTAGCCAAGTGTAGCCTACACTAACTTAGCCAAGTGTAGCCAACGCTAACTTAGCCAAGGGTAGCCAACACTAACTTAGCCAAGTGTAGCCAACGCTAACTTAGCCAAGGGTAGCCAACACTAACTTAGCCAAGTGTAGCCAACGCTAACTTAGCCAAGGGTAGCCAACACTAACTTAGCCAAGTGTAGCCAACGCTAACTTAGCCAAGGGTAGCCAATGCTAACATTGCCAAGTGTAGCCAACGCTAACTTTGCCAAGAGTATCAAACGCTAGCTTAGCCAAGAGTAGCCAACGCTAACTTAGCCAAGGGTAGCCAACACTAACTTAGCCAAGTGTAGCCAACGCTAACTTAGAAAAGGGTAGCCAATGTAACGTTGCCTAGTGTAGAGAACACTAACATAGCCAAGTGTAGCCTACTCTAACATAGTCAAATGTAGCCAACGCTAACTTAGTCAAGAGTAGCAAACACTTACATGGCCAATAGTAGCCAACATTAACATAGCCAAGTGTAGCCTACTCTAACATAGCCAAGTGTAGCCAACGCTAACTTAGCCAAGTGTAGCCAATGCTAACTTAGTCAAGTGTAGCAAACACTTACATGGCCAATAGTAGCCAACACTAACAGCCAAGTGTAGCCTACTCTAACATAGCCCAGTGTAGCCAACGCTAACTTAGCCAAGTGTAGCCAACATTAACTTAGCCAAGTGTAGCCAACGCTAACTTAGCCAAGGGTAGCCAATGCTAACATTTTCCAGTTTAGCCAACGCTAACTTTGCAAGGAGTAGCAAACGCTAGCTTAGCCAAGAGTAGAAAATGCTAACTTAGCCAAGAGTAGCAACGCTAACTTAGCCAAGTGTAGCCAATGCTAACTTAGTCAAGAGTAGCAAACACTTACATGGGCAATAGTAGCAACGCTAACTTAGCCAAGGGTAGCCAATGTAACGTTGCCTAGTGTAGACAACACTAACATAGCCAAGTGTAGCCTACTCTAACATAGCCAAGTGTAGCCAACGCTAACTTAGTCAAGAGTAGCAAACACTTACATGGCCAATAGTAGCCAACATTAACATAGCCAAGTGTAGCCAGCGCTAACTTAGCCAAGGGTAGCCAATGCTAACATTGCCCAGTGTAGCCAACGCTAACTTTGCCAAGAGTAGCAAACGCTAGCTTAGCCAAGTGTAGCCTACACTAACTTAGCCAAGTGTAGCCAACGCTAACTTAGCCAAGGGTAGCCAACACTAACTTAGCCAAGTGTAGCCAACGCTAACTTAGCCAAGGGTAGCCAACACTAACTTAGCCAAGTGTAGCCAACGCTAACTTAGCCAAGGGTAGCCAACACTAACTTAGCCAAGTGTAGCCAACGCTAACTTAGCCAAGGGTAGCCAATGCTAACATTGCCAAGTGTAGCCAACGCTAACTTTGCCAAGAGTATCAAACGCTAGCTTAGCCAAGAGTAGCCAACGCTAACTTAGCCAAGGGTAGCCAACACTAACTTAGCCAAGTGTAGCCAACGCTAACTTAGAAAAGGGTAGCCAATGTAACGTTGCCTAGTGTAGAGAACACTAACATAGCCAAGTGTAGCCTACTCTAACATAGTCAAATGTAGCCAACGCTAACTTAGTCAAGAGTAGCAAACACTTACATGGCCAATAGTAGCCAACATTAACATAGCCAAGTGTAGCCTACTCTAACATAGCCAAGTGTAGCCAACGCTAACTTAGCCAAGGGTAGCCAATGCTAACATTGCCCATTGTAGCCAACGCTAACATTGCCAAGAGTAGCAAATGCTAGCTTAACCAAGAGTAGCAAATGCTAACTTAGCCAAGAGTTGCAACGCTAACTTAGCCAAGTGTAGCCAATGCTAACTTAGTCAAGAGTAGCAAACACTTACATGGCCAATAGTAGCCAACACTAACAGCCAAGTGTAGCCTACTCTAACATAGCCCAGTGTAGCCAACGCTAACTTAGCCAAGTGTAGCCAACATTAACTTAGCCAAGTGTAGCCAACGCTAACTTAGCCAAGGGTAGCCAATGCTAACATTTTCCAGTTTAGCCAACGCTAACTTTGCAAGGAGTAGCAAATGCTAGCTTAGCCAAGAGTAGCAAATGCTAACTTAGCCAAGAGTAGCAACGCTAACTTAGCCAAGTGTAGCCAACGCTAACTTAGCCAAGTGTAGCCAACACTAACTTAGCCAAGTGTAGCCAACGCTAACTTAGCCAAGGGTAGCAAACACTAACTTAGCCAAGTGTAGCCAACGCTAACTTAGCCAAGGGTAGCCAACACTAACTTAGCCAAGTGTAGCCAACGCTAACTTAGCCAAGGGTAGCCAATGCTAACATTGCCAAGTGTAGCCAACGCTAACTTTGCCAAGAGTAGCAAACGCTAGCTTAGCCAAGTGTAGCCAACACTATCTTAGCCAAGTGTAGCCAACGCTAACTTAGCCAAGGGTAGCCAATGCTAACATTGCCCAGTATAGCCAACGCTAACATTGCCAAGAGTATCAAACGCTAGCTTAGCCAAGAGTAGCCAACGCTAACTTAGCCAAGTGTAGCCAACGCTAACTTTGCCAAGAGTATCAAACGCTAACTTAGCCAAGTGTAGCCAACATTAACTTAGCCAAGTGTAGCCAACGCTAACTTAGCCAAGGGTTGCCAATGCTAACATTTTCCAGTTTAGCCAACGCTAACTTTGCAAGGAGTAGCAAACGCTAGCTTAGCCAAGAGTAGCAACGCTAACTTAGCCAAGTGTAGCCAATGCTAACTTAGTCAAGAGTAGCAAACACTTACATGGCCAATAGTAGCCAACACTAACATAGCAAAGTGTAGCCTACTCTAACATAGCCAAGTGTAGCCGACGCTAACTTAGCCAAGTGTACCCAACACTAACTTAGCCAAGTGTAGCCAACGCTAACTTAGCCAAGGGTAGCCAATGCTAACATTGCCCAGTGTAGCCAACGCCAACTTTGCAAGAGTAGCAAATGCTAGCTTAACCAAGAGTAGCAAATGCTAACTTTGCCAAGAGTAGCAAACGCTAGCTTAGCCAAGTGTAGCCAACATTAACTTAGCCAAGTGTAGCCAACGCTAACTTAGCCAAGGTTTGTCAATGCTAACTTAGTCAAGAGTAGCAAACACTTACATGGCCAATAGTAGCCAACACTAACATAGCAAAGTGTAGCCTACTCTAACTTAGCCAAGGGTAGCCAATGCTAACATTGCCCAGTATAGCCAACGCTAACTTTGCCAAGAGTATCAAACGCTAGCTTTGCCAAGAGTAGCCAACGCTAACTTAGCCAAGGGTAGCCAACACTAACTTAGCCAAGTGTAGCCAACGCTAACTTAGCCAAGGGTAGCCAATGTAACATTGCCAAGTGTAGACAACACTAACATAGCCAAGTGTAGCCAACGCTAACTTAGTAAAGAGTAGCAAACACTTACATGGCCAATAGTAGCCAACATTAACATAGCCAAGTGTAGCCTACTCTAACATAGCCAAGTGTAGCCAACGCTAACTTAGTCAAGAGTAGCAAACACTTACATGGTCAATAGTAGCCAACATTAACATAGCCAAGTGTAGCCTACTCTAACATAGCCAAGTGTAGCCAACGCTAACTTAGCCAAGGGTAGCTAATGCTAACATTGCCCAGTGTAGCCAACGCTAACATTGCCAAGAGTAGCAAATGCTAGCTTAACCAAGAGTAGCAAATGCTAACTTAGCCAAGAGTTGCAACGCTAACTTAGCCAAGTGTAGCCAATGCTAACTTAGTCAAGAGTAGCAAACACTTACATGGCCAATAGTAGCCAACACTAACAGCCAAGTGTAGCCTACTCTAACATAGCCCAGTGTAGCCAATGCTAACTTAGCCAAGTGTAGCCAACATTAACTTAGCCAAGTGTAGCCAACGCTAACTTAGCCAAGGGTAGCCAATGCTAACATTTTCCAGTTTAGCCAACGCTAACTTTGCAAGGAGTAGCAAACGCTAGCTTAGCCAAGTGTAGCCAATGCTAACTTAGTCAAGAGTAGCAAACACTTACATGGGCAATAGTAGCCAACACTAACATAGCAAAGTGTAGCCTACTCTAACATAGCCAAGTGTAGCCAACGCTAACTTAGCCAAGTGTAGCCAACACTAACTTAGCCAAGGGTAGCAAACACTAACTTAGCCAAGTGTAGCCAACGCTAACTTAGCCAAGAGTATCAAACGCTAACTTAGCCAAGTGTAGCCAACATTAACTTAGCCAAGTGTAGCCAACGCTAACTTAGCCAAGGGTTGCCAATGCTAACATTTTCCAGTTTAGCCAACGCTAACTTTGCAAGGAGTAGCAAACGCTAGCTTAGCCAAGTGTAGCCAACACTAACTTAGCCAAGTGTAGCCAACACTAACTTAGCCAAGTGTAGCCAATGCTAACTTAGTCAAGAGTAGCAAACACTTACATGGCCAATAGTAGCCAACAGTAACAGAGCAAAGTGTAGCCTACTCTAACATAGCCAAGTGTAGCCAACGCTAACTTAGCCAAGAGTAGCAAACACTTACATGGCCAATAGTAGCCAACACTAACAGCCAAGTGTAGCCTACTCTAACATAGCCCAGTGTAGCCAATGCTAACTTAGCCAAGTGTAGCCAACATTAACTTAGCCAAGTGTAGCCAACGCTAACTTAGCCAAGGGTAGCCAATGCTAACATTTTCCAGTTTAGCCAACGCTAACTTTGCAAGGAGTAGCAAACGCTAGCTTAGCCAAGAGTAGCAAATGCTAAATTAGCCAAGAGTAGCAACGCTAACTTAGCCAAGTGTAGCCAATGCTAACTTAGTCAAGAGTAGCAAACACTTACATGGGCAATAGTAGCCAACACTAACATAGCAAAGTGTAGCCTACTCTAACATAGCCAAGTGTAGCCAACGCTAACTTAGCCAAGTGTAGCCAACACTAACTTAGCCAAGTGTAGCCAACGCTAACTTAGCCAAGGGTAGCAAACACTAACTTAGCCAAGTGTAGCCAACGCTAACTTAGCCAAGGGTAGCCAACACTAACTTAGCCAAGTGTAGCCAACGCTAACTTAGCCAAGGGTAGCCAATGCTAACATTGCCAAGTGTAGCCAACGCTAACTTTGCCAAGAGTAGCAAACGCTAGCTTAGCCAAGTGTAGCCAACACTAACTTAGCCAAGTGTAGCCAACACTAACTTAGTCAAGTGTAGCCAATGCTAACTTAGTCAAGAGTAGCAAACACTTACATGGCCAATAGTAGCCAACAGTAACAGAGCAAAGTGTAGCCTACTCTAACATAGCCAAGTGTAGCCAACGCTAACTTAGCCAAGTGTAGCCAACACTAACATAGCCAAGTGTAGCCAACGCTAACTTAGCCAAGGGTAGCCAATGCTAACATTGCCCAGTGTAGCCAACGCTAACTTTGCCAAGAGTAGCAAATGCTAGCTTAACCAAGAGTAGCAAATGCTAACTTTGCCAAGAGTAGCAAACGCTAGCTTAGCCAAGTGTAGCCAACATTAACTTAGCCAAGTGTAGCCAACGCTAACTTAGCCAAGGTTTGCCAATGCTAACATTTTCCAGTTTAGCCAACGCTAACTTTGCAAGGAGTAGCAAACGCTAGCTTAGCCAAGAGTAGCAACGCTAACTTAGCCAAGTGTAGCCAATGCTAACTTAGTCAAGAGTAGCAAACACTTACATGGCCAATAGTAGCCAACACTAACATAGCAAAGTGTAGCCTACTCTAACATAGCCAAGTGTAGCCAAGCTAACTTAGCCGAGGGTAGCCAATGCTAACATTGCCAAGTGTAGCCAATGCTAACTTTGACAAGAGTAGCAAACGCTAGCTTAGCCAAGTGTAGCGCCGTGTGTGTGTGCGCCGCCAGCGCAAGTGGCTTGGCCACGCCCCCTGTCAACCATGTAACCATGGTTGACAGGTGTGTGCCGCCAGCGCAAGTGGCATGGCCACGCCCCCTGCCAACCACCGTAACCATTGTTGACATGTGTGTGTGTTCGCCGCCAGCGAACGTGGCTTGGCAACACCCGCTGCCAACCACCGCAATCATTGTTGACAGGTGTGTGTGTGCGCCGCCAGCACACATGGCATGGCCACGCCCCCTGCCAACCACCGTAACCATTGTTGACAGGTGTGTGTGCGCCGCCAGCGCACATGGCTTGGCCACGCCCCCTGTCAACCACCGTAATCATTGTTAACAGGTGTGTGTGTGCGCCGCCAGCGCACGTGGCTTGGCCACGCCCCCTGTCAACCATGTAACCATGGTTGACAGGTGTGTGCCGCCAGCGCAAGTGGCATGGCCATGCCCCCTGCCAACCACCGTAACCATTGTTGACAGGTGTGTGTGTTCGCCGCCAGCGAACGTGGCTTGGCAACGCCCGCTGCCAACCACCGCAATCATTGTTGACAGGTGTGTGTGTGCGCCGCCAGCACACATGGCATGGCCACGCCCCCTGCCAACCACCGTAACCATTGTTGACAGGTGTGTGTGCGCCGCCAGCGCACATGGCTTGGCCACGCCCCCTGTCAACCACCGTAATCATTGTTAACAGGTGTGTGTGTGCGCCGCCAGCGCACGTGGCTTGGCCACGCTCCCTGCGAACCACCGTAACCATTGTTGACAGGTGTTTGTTTGCCGCCAGCGCACGTGGCTAAGCCACGCCCCTTGCCAACCACCGCAACCATTGTTGACAGGTGTGTGTGTGCGCCGCCAGAGAACGTGGCTTGGCCACGCCCCCTGCCAACCACGGCAACCATTGTTGACAGGTGTGTGTGCGCCGCCAGCGCACGTGGCTTGGCCATGCCCCCTGTCGACCACCGTAACCATTGTTGACAGGTGTGTGTGTGCGCCGCCAGAGAACGTGGCTTGGCCACGCCCCCTGCCAACCACGGCAACCATTGTTGACAGGTGTGTGTGTGCGCCGCCAGCGCACGTGGCTTGGCCATGCCCCCTGCCAACCACCGTAACCACCAAGGGTAGCCAATGCTAACATTGCCCAGTATAGCCAACGCTAACTTTGCCAAGAGTATCAAACGATAGCTTAGCCAAGAGTAGCCAACGCTAACTTAGCCAAGGGTAGCCAGAACTAACTTAGCCATGTGTAGCCAACGCTAACTTAGCCAAGGGTAGCCAATGTAACGTGGCCTAGTGTAGACAACACTAACATAGCCAAGAGTTGCCTACTCTAACATATCCAAGTGTAGCCAACGCTAACTTAGTCAAGAGTATCAAACACTTACATGGCCAATAGTAGCCAACATTAACATAGCCAAGTGTAGCCTACTCTAAATATCCCAGTGTAGCCAACGCTAACTTTGCAAGGAGTAGCAAACGCTAGCTTAACCAAGAGTAGCAAATGCTAACTTAGCCAAGAGTAGCAACGCTAACTTAGCCAAGTGTAGCCAATGCTAACTTAGACAAGAGTAGCAAACACTTACATGGCCAATAGTAGCCAACACTAACATAGCAAAGTGTAGCCTACTCTGACATAGCCAAGTGTAGCCAACGCTAACTTAGCCAAGTGTAGCCAACACTAACTTAGCCAAGTGTAGCCAACGCTAACTTAGCCAAGGGTAGCCAATGCTAACATTGCCCAGTGTAGCCAACGCTAACTTAGCCAAGAGTAGCAACGCTAACTTAGCCAAGTGTAGCCAATGCTAACTTAGTCAAGAGTAGCAAACACTTACATGGGCAATTGTAGCCAACACTAACATAGCAAAGTGTAGCCTACTCTAACATAGCCAAGTGTAGCCAACGCTAACTTAGCCAAGTGTAGCCAACACTAACTTAGCCAAGTGTAGCCAACGCTAACTTAGCCAAGGGTAGCAAACACTAACTTAGCCAAGTGTAGCCAACGCTAACTTAGCCAAGGGTAGCCAACACTAACTTAGCCAAGTGTAGCCAACGCTAACTTAGCCAAGGGTAGCCAATGCTAACATTGCCAAGTGTAGCCAACGCTAACTTTGCCAAGAGTAGCAAACGCTAGCTTAGCCAAGTGTAGCCAACACTAACTTAGCCAAGTGTAGCCAACACTAACTTAGTCAAGTGTAGCCAATGCTAACTTAGTCAAGAGTAGCAAACACTTACATGGCCAATAGTAGCCAACAGTAACAGAGCAAAGTGTAGCCTACTCTAACATAGCCAAGTGTAGCCAACGCTAACTTAGCCAAGTGTAGCCAACACTGACATAGCCAAGTGTAGCCAACGCTAACTTAGCCAAGGGTAGCCAATGCTAACATTGCCCAGTGTAGCCAACGCTAACTTTGCCAAGAGTAGCAAATTCTAGCTTAACCAAGAGTAGCAAATGCTAACTTTGCCAAGAGTAGCAAATGCTAGCTTAGCCAAGTGTAGCCAACATTAACTTAGCCAAGTGTAGCCAACGCTAACTTAGCCAAGGTTTGCCAATGCTAACATTTTCCAGTTTAGCCAACGCTAACTTTGCAAGGAGTAGCAAACGCTAGCTTAGCCAAGAGTAGCAACGCTAACTTAGCCAAGTGTAGCCAATGCTAACTTAGTCAAGAGTAGCAAACACTTACATGGCCAATAGTAGCCAACACTAACATAGCAAAGTGTAGCCTACTCTAACATAGCCAAGTGTAGCCAAGCTAACTTAGCCGAGGGTAGCCAATGCTAACATTGCCAAGTGTAGCCAATGCTAACTTTGACAAGAGTAGCAAACGCTAGCTTAGCCAAGTGTAGCGCCGTGTGTGTGTGCGCCGCCAGCGCAAGTGGCTTGGCCACGCCCCCTGCCAACCACCGTAACCATTGTTGACAGGTGTGTGTGTTCGCCGCCAGCGAACGTGGCTTGGCAACGCCCGCTGCCAACCACCGCAATCATTGTTGACAGGTGTGTGTGTGCGCCGCCAGCACACATGGCATGGCCACGCCCCCTGCCAACCACCGTAACCATTGTTGACAGGTGTGTGTGCGCCGCCAGCGCACATGGCTTGGCCACGCCCCCTGTCAACCACCGTAATCATTGTTAACAGGTGTGTGTGTGCGCCGCCAGCGCACGTGGCTTGGCCACGCCCCCTGTCAACCATGTAACCATGGTTGACAGGTGTGTGCCGCCAGCGCAAGTGGCATGGCCATGCCCCCTGCCAACCACCGTAACCATTGTTGACAGGTGTGTGTGTTCGCCGCCAGCGAACGTGGCTTGGCAACGCCCGCTGCCAACCACCGCAATCATTGTTGACAGGTGTGTGTGTGCGCCGCCAGCACACATGGCATGGCCACGCCCCCTGCCAACCACCGTAACCATTGTTGACAGGTGTGTGTGCGCCGCCAGCGCACATGGCTTGGCCACGCCCCCTGTCAACCACCGTAATCATTGTTAACAGGTGTGTGTGCGCCGCCAGCGCACGTGGCTTGGCCACGCTCCCTGCGAACCACCGTAACCATTGTTGACAGGTGTTTGTTTGCCGCCAGCGCACGTGGCTAAGCCACGCCCCTTGCCAACCACCGCAACCATTGTTGACAGGTGTGTGTGTGCGCCGCCAGAGAACGTGGCTTGGCCACGCCCCCTGCCAACCACGGCAACCATTGTTGACAGGTGTGTGTGTGCGCCGCCAGCGCACGTGGCTTGGCCATGCCCCCTGTCGACCACCGTAACCATTGTTGACAGGTGTGTGTGTGCGCCACCAGAGAACGTGGCTTGGCCACGCCCCCTGCCAACCACGGCAACCATTGTTGACAGGTGTGTGTGTGCGCCGCCAGCGCACGTGGCTTGGCCATGCCCCCTGCCAACCACCGTAACCACCAAGGGTAGCAAATGCTAACATTGCCCAGTATAGCCAACGCTAACTTTGCCAAGAGTATCAAACGATAGCTTAGCCAAGAGTAGCCAACGCTAACTTAGCCAAGGGTAGCCAGAACTAACTTAGCCATGTGTAGCCAACGCTAACTTAGCCAAGGGTAGCCAATGTAACGTTGCCTAGTGTAGACAACACTAACATAGCCAAGAGTTGCCTACTCTAACATATCCAAGTGTAGCCAACGCTAACTTAGTCAAGAGTATCAAACACTTACATGGCCAATAGTAGCCAACATTAACATAGCCAAGTGTAGCCTACTCTAAATATCCCAGTGTAGCCAACGCTAACTTTGCAAGGAGTAGCAAACGCTAGCTTAACCAAGAGTAGCAAATGCTAACTTAGCCACGAGTAGCAATGCTAACTTAGCCAAGTGTAGCCAATGCTAACTTAGACAAGAGTAGCAAACACTTACATGGCCAATAGTAGCCAACACTAACATAGCAAAGTGTAGCCTACTCTGACATAGCCAAGTGTAGCCAACGCTAACTTAGCCAAGTGTAGCCAACACTAACTTAGCCAAGTGTAGCCAACGCTAACTTAGCCAAGGGTAGCCAATGCTAACATTGCCCAGTGTAGCCAACGCTAACTTTGCCAAGAGTAGCAAACGCTAGCTTAGCCAAGTGTAGCCAACGCTAACTTAGCCAAGGGTAGCCAACACTAACTTAGCCAAGTGTAGCCAACGCTAACTTAGCCAAGGGTAGCCAACACTAACTTAGCCAAGTGTAGCAAACGCTAACTTAGCCAAGGGTAGCCAATGCTAACATTGCCAAGTGTAGCCAACGCTAACATTGCCAAGAGTAGCAAACGCTAGCTTAGCCAAGGGTAGCCAATACTAACTTAGCCAAGTGTAGCCAACGCTAACTTAGCCAAGGGTAGCCAACACTAACTTAGCCAAGTGTAGCCAACGCTAACTTAGCCAAGGGTAGCCAACACTAACTTAGCCAAGTGTAGCAAACGCTAACTTAGCCAAGGGTAGCAAATGCTAACATTGCCAAGTGTAGCCAACGCTAACTTAGCCAAGGGTAGCCAATGTAACGTTGCCTAGTGTAGACAACACTAACATAGCCAAGTGTAGCCTACTCTAACATAGCCAAGTGTAGCCAACGCTAACTTAGTCAAGAGTAGCAAACACTTACATGGCCAATAGTAGCCAACATTAACATAGCCAAGTGTAGCCAACGCTAACTTAGCCAAGGGTAGCCAATGCTAACATTGCCCAGTGTAGCCAACGCTAACTTTGCCAAGAGTAGCAAACGCTAGCTTAGCCAAGTGTAGCCTACACTAACTTAGCCAAGTGTAGCCAACGCTAACTTAGCCAAGGGTAGCCAACACTAACTTAGCCAAGTGTAGCCAACGCTAACTTAGCCAAGGGTAGCCAACACTAACTTAGCCAAGTGTAGCCAACGCTAACTTAGCCAAGGGTAGCCAACACTAACTTAGCCAAGTGTAGCCAACGCTAACTTAGCCAAGGGTAGCCAATGCTAACATTGCCAAGTGTAGCCAACGCTAACTTTGCCAAGAGTATCAAACGCTAGCTTAGCCAAGAGTAGCCAACGCTAACTTAGCCAAGGGTAGCCAACACTAACTTAGCCAAGTGTAGCCAACGCTAACTTAGAAAAGGGTAGCCAATGTAACGTTGCTTAGTGTAGAGAACACTAACATAGCCAAGTGTAGCCTACTCTAACATAGTCAAATGTAGCAAACGCTTACTTAGTCAAGAGTAGCAAACACTTACATGGCCAATAGTAGCCAACATTAACATAGCCAAGTGTAGCCTACTCTAACATAGCCAAGTGTAGCCAACGCTAACTTAGCCAAGGGTAGCCAATGCTAACATTGCCCAGTGTAGCCAACGCTAACATTGCCAAGAGTAGCAAATGCTAGCTTAACCAAGAGTAGCAAATGCTAACTTAGCCAAGAGTTGCAACGCTAACTTAGCCAAGTGTAGCCAATGCTAACTTAGTCAAGAGTAGCAAACACTTACATGGCCAATAGTAGCCAACACTAACAGCCAAGTGTAGCCTACTCTAACATAGCCCAGTGTAGCCAACGCTAACTTAGCCAAGGGTAGCCAACACTAACTTAGCCAAGTGTAGCCAACGCTAACTTAGCCAAGGGTAGCCAACACTAACTTAGCCAAGTGTAGCCAACGCTAACTTTGCCAAGGGTAGCCAACACTAACTTAGCCATGTGTAGCCAACGCTAACTTAGCCAAGGGTAGCCAATGCTAACATTGCCAAGTGTAGCCAACGCTAACTTTGCCAAGAGTATCAAACGCTAGCTTAGCCAAGAGTAGCCAACGCTAACTTAGCCAAGGGTAGCCAACACTAACTTAGCCAAGTGTAGCCAACGCTAACTTAGAAAAGGGTAGCCAATGTAACGTTGCTTAGTGTAGAGAACACTAACATAGCCAAGTGTAGCCTACTCTAACATAGTCAAATGTAGCAAACGCTTACTTAGTCAAGAGTAGCAAACACTTACATGGCCAATAGTAGCCAACATTAACATAGCCAAGTGTAGCCTACTCTAACATAGCCAAGTGTAGCCAACGCTAACTTAGCCAAGGGTAGCCAATGCTAACATTGCCCAGTGTAGCCAACGCTAACATTGCCAAGAGTAGCAAATGCTAGCTTAACCAAGAGTAGCAAATGCTAACTTAGCCAAGAGTTGCAACGCTAACTTAGCCAAGTGTAGCCAATGCTAACTTAGTCAAGAGTAGCAAACACTTACATGGCCAATAGTAGCCAACACTAACAGCCAAGTGTAGCCTACTCTAACATAGCCCAGTGTAGCCAACGCTAACTTAGCCAAGTGTAGCCAACATTAACTTAGCCAAGTGTAGCCAACGCTAACTTAGCCAAGGGTAGCCAATGCTAACATTTTCCAGTTTAGCCAACGCTAACTTTGCAAGGAGTAGCAAACGCTAGCTTAGCCAAGAGTAGCAAATGCTAACTTAGCCAAGAGTAGCAACGCTAACTTAGCCAAGTGTAGCCAATGCTAACTTAGTCAAGAGTAGCAAACACTTACATGGGCAATAGTAGCCAACACTAACATAGCAAAGTGTAGCCTACTCTAACATAGCCAAGTGTAGCCAACGCTAACTTAGCCAAGTGTAGCCAACACTAACTTAGCCAAGTGTAGCCAACGCTAACTTAGCCAAGGGTAGCAAACACTAACTTAGCCAAGTGTAGCCAACGCTAACTTAGCCAAGGGTAGCCAACACTAACTTAGCCAAGTCTTATCAATATATTAATATAACCCTTTATTTAATAAAAATTAAATTTAAAATTATTTAATAATATTAATATATAATCTAGATATATTAATATAGAATAATACATCTATTCATGATACTTGTATGTCTATTTTATATGTAGTATTTCTGTGTAGACTCATCATGTCTTTGGTTCTCTCTCCCATCAGATGAGTGTGAACTCACACTGGACCCAAACACGGCCTACAGAGGACTCTCTCTGTCTGAGGACAACAGGAAGGTGACGAGGGTTAGAGAGGAGGAGTCGTATCCTGATCACCTGGAGAGATTTGACTACTGGCCCCAGGTGTTGTGTAGAGAGGGTCTGACTGACCGCTGTTACTGGGAGGTGGAGATGGAGAGGAAAGGAGGAGGATATGTTTATATAGGAGTGACATACAGAGGAATCACTAGGAGGATAATCTGTCAGCTGAAGGGAAAACATAAAGATGGGGGAAAGGGCAAAGAAGATCCACCCCGGAGATCTGGTACAAATGTCACCAGAAAGGCCATATGGCCAGTGTGAAATAACAGTCCTTCCTCACAGCAAACAGAGAGCGGTCCCAGGCTCACCCACAGGTGGAATAACAGTCCTTCCTCACAGCAAACAGAGAGCGGTCCCAGGCTCACCCACAGGTGGAATAACAGTCCTTCCTCACAGCAAACAGAGAGCGGTCCCAGGCTCACCCACAGGTGGAATAACAGTCCTTCCTCACAGCAAACAGAGAGCGGTCCCAGGCTCACCCACAGGTGGAATAACAGTCCTTCCTCACAGCAAACAGAGAGCGGTCCCAGGCTCACCCACAGGTGGAATAACAGTCCTTCCTCACAGCAAACAGAGAGCGGTCCCAGGCTCACCCACAGGTGGAATAACAGTCCTTCCTCACAGCAAACAGAGAGCGGTCCCAGGCTCACCCACAGGTGGAATAACAGTCCTTCCTCACAGCAAACAGAGAGCGGTCCCAGGCTCACCCACAGGTGGAATAACAGTCCTTCCTCACAGCAAACAGAGAGCGGTCCCAGGCTCACCCACAGGTGGAAGCACATTTGTTAAGCGGCTGTGAGCTTTACAACCACTTTAGGGAAAGGAAATTGCCAAAACATGATTGCCGCACATTAGTACAAAGGTCATGTGAGAATGAAGCGGCACAAATACCATATCTTGATGACTGTTATTATCGCTGTTGTTCCTTATTATAGTGGACGACTGTG
>JANIIK010002057.1:0-15000 GCA_027704905.1 Muraenolepis orangiensis | reverse complement strand
AACATTCATGTTCTACAGATTGAACCAAGTCCACATCAATGTGGTCCTCAGGTCAACACATGGTGAATAATGGAGCCCTGCTCTAAAGGCTGGCTGGAGTCCTCACTGACAACTGGTTTCTCTTCCTCTTACTGAGGAACACATCTCTAGTTAGGGCTTCAGTTCAATAGGTTTGTGTCTGATGTTGTTCTTTATATTAATTCATCTTTCATTAGGGCTTTAGTTCAATAGGTTTGTGTCTGATGTTGTTCTTTATGTGTAAATTACATAATAAAGTTCCCTTATTTAAAGGTAATAACATAATTCATTTTATGGTTAAGTTCAATAAATCAATACTTCATGTAATATTACAATTGTTAAAATATGTCATGATGTAATCCAGTTTAGTTGTATATGTCACACCAATATGCCTCAGTGTTTGTTGTTTCTTGAGCCTAGGAACTAATGTTAGTTCATGCTCTGGTACTGCGTGTTTGGTTTGCTTTTTTGCATAATTCAACACACACTCTTTATTGTCATTTTTATTGTCATTTTAATTGTGTACAGTATTGTTACAGTACAGTGTAAGTATAGTACATAGTATAGTATATTGTGTTAAATTGTAGTATCAATTCAAACTGCAGGAGGGAATGGGGAGTAAGCATTCAATTCTACTTGTTGCATATGGAAAA
This sequence comes from Muraenolepis orangiensis, assembly GCA_027704905.1. Taxonomy (NCBI): domain Eukaryota; kingdom Metazoa; phylum Chordata; class Actinopteri; order Gadiformes; family Muraenolepididae; genus Muraenolepis; species Muraenolepis orangiensis. Next base: position 14,329 of record JANIIK010002057.1, on the reverse strand, counting down.
TACAAATCTTGAATCTTGAACCTTGAATGAAGGAGTAGGTAGGGGTCAGAGGTCATTAAGGAGCAGGTAGGGGTCAGAGGTCATTAAGGAGCAGATAGGGGTTAGGGCTCATTAAGGAGCAGGTAGGGGTTAGGGGTCATTAAGGAGCAGGTAGGGGTCAGAGGTCATTAAGGAGCAGGTAGGGGTTAGGGGTCATTGAGGAGCAGGTAGGGGTTAGGGGTCATTAAGGAGCAGGTAGGGGTTAGAGGTCATTGAGGAACAGGTAGGGGTTAGGGGTCATTGAGGAGCAGGTAAGGGTTAGAGGTCATTGAGGAACAGGTAGGGGTTAGGGGTCATTAAGGAGCAGGTAGGGGTTAGGGGTCATTGAGGAGCAGGTAGGGGTTAGAGGTCATTGAGGAACAGGTAGGGGTTAGGGGTCATTAAGGAGCAGGTAGGGGTTAGGGGTCATTGAGGAACAGGTAGGGGTTAGAGGTCATTGAGGAGCAGGTAGGGGTTAGGGGTCATTAAGGAGCAGGTAGGGGTCAGAGGTCCTTTTGGAGTAGGTAGGGGTTAGGGGTCATTAAGGAGCAGGTAGGGGTCAAAGGTCCTTGGGGAGTAGGTAGGGGTTAGGGGTCATTGAGGAGCAGGTTCAGAGAACATATCTTAAATAACTGAACATGCTGTGTGCTGCTAAGTTGTTTATAGCATGAATAAATCAATATTCACTTCATCAGCTCCAAACACAAGGACATCAATAATCAATTTATCAGCTCCCAGCACAAGGAAATCAATAATCAATTTATCAACTCCCAGCTCCCAGATCCCAATATTATGGATGAACAGAATATCAATCAGGATCTGTGTTAGAAACTCATATCAGAGCCTTTTTAGAATGTTAATATACACAGAATATCATAGAGAGGGTGGTTCTATATGTGTGTGTGTGTATTTCTATATGTGTGTGTGTGTGTGTGTGTGTGTGTGTTTGTGTGTGTGTGTGTGTGTGAGTGTGTGTATGTGTATGTGTTTTTATGTGTGTATTTCTATATATATATGTGTGTGTGTGTTTGTATTTATATATATATATATATATATATATATATATATGTGTGTGTGTGTGGTAATGGATGCTTTTATATATCGCTTTTATCCAAAGCAAAAAAAAATGTGTGTGTGTGTGTGTGTGTAGTTCTTTATTTTTGTGTATGTGTCTTTATGCTGTATATGTTTGTGTCTGTGTGTGTGTGTGTGTGTGTGTGAGTGCATGTGTGTCTGTGTGTCAATGTGTGTTGCTACAAGCGACACAGAGACACTGAGGAACCATTATACCCCCCTAACAAGAACCCAGGGAGGAGGTCCTCCTGGGTGAATGTGGACTGGAAGGTGTGGATGAGTGTCAGTGTGTCTGAGGACCCTCCTCCATCTGGGGACACTCTGTAGAAGGAGAGAGAGCCAGCAGGTCGGTCCACATACACTCCTACTCTGTTAGAGGGGGGGAGATCTATGAATGTATTACTATATACTATATATTATACTATATATTACTCCAGGTGAGGGGTCGTAGGAGGAGGGACCAGGGGGACAGACAGGTGAGGGGTCGTAGGAGGAGGGACCAGGGGGACAGACAGGTGAGGGGTCGTAGGAGGAGGGACCAGGGGGACAGACAGGTGAGGGGTCGTAGGAGGAGGAGGGACCAGGGGGACAGACAGGTGAGGGGTCGTAGGAGGAGGGACCAGGGGGACAGACAGGTGAGGGGTCGTAGGAGGAGGAGGGACCAGGGGGACAGACAGGTGAGGGGTCGTAGGAGGAGGGACCAGGGGGACAGACAGGTGAGGGGTCGTAGGAGGAGGAGGGACCAGGGGGACAGACAGGTGAGGGGTCGTAGGACGAGGGACCAGGGGGACAGACAGGTGAGGGGTCGTAGGAGGAGGGACCAGGGGGACAGACAGGTGAGGGGTCGTAGGAGGAGGAGGGACCAGGGGGACAGACAGGTGAGGGGTCGTAGGAGGAGGGACCAGGGGGACAGACAGATGAGGGGTCGTAGGAGGAGGGACCAGGGGGACAGACAGGTGAGGGGTCGTAGGAGGAGGGACCAGGGGGACAGACAGGTGAGGGGTCGTAGGAGGAGGGACCAGGGGGACAGACAGGTGAGGGGTCGTAGGAGGAGGGACCAGCGTCCTGTAAACTGGAATGCGGGGAAACAAGGTTTTGTAGAGCAGAGACGACCATCTGGCAGTGAGTGAAGAGTCAGAGAGCTGGGGGTTCATGTGGGGGAACCAGCAGGTGGTTTCATTGAACCAATCAGCAGTGAGGAGACAGGGGATTGGCCGCAGCTTAAAAAGGAGGGCGTGGCCGAACCGAACTGGTGGGAGATCTCCAGACATCTCTGTGACCTTGATGTGCTCTATAGAATAGAAAGGGCTCATGACATTAAATGTAATTCAATTTGACACAAAAGATTTGTATAAATGTCTTTCTGGGATTAAAAGGTACTATTTTCCTTGAACAAAGTGTAGGGTTATGTCCAGGGTCAAATGAAACAACATCTATTCTCCCATAATGCCAGAATCTACCATTAGAGTAGGTCATGAAATGCCAAGGGAATATGGAAAGGTATTGTAGTGGCCAAAATCCAAAAAAGCCTGTCCTATAACTATATTTGAAGGTTCCTTTTCTTGACCACTTGTAGAGCTTGGGGCTGGGAAGTAGTGTCAGACTCGCAGAACAGAAAACCACTGGAGGTTTTTGTTGCTCTTTTTGCTTGTTTATTGTCCAGAAAGAACAAAATATGAAAACAATATTAAACAAAGAAATAAACAGGAGATCCTAATAATCTGGTGAACATAAGGCTGCGTCTGCGTCAATGATGGTATTGCTGCCGCCTGCTGCCCTGCCGTCACACGCCGCACCTGTGGCTTATAGCTTTAGCCCCGCCCCCTTCACCTGAGCAAAGCCCACCACTCACTGAAACAGAAACATGTATTAGTAAAGGTTCAGAATGAATCAAAACAAAATAAACTTAAATGCGGCTCCTACACATAGTGTTATTTTCTTAATAATACTCAAGTAGTCCTGACTTTAAATGGATGCAAATTCCTTGTATGTGTAAATTGACTTGGCTTTAAACCTACATTGAATCAGATTGATGTGTTTATATCAGTGGCAGCTTGTTAATACAGGGCGCAAGGGCCCTGGCCCAATCAAAATGCAGAAGCCTCATTTCTAGTCATGTTTGAGGAAGTTCTTGTCACGGTCCAACCCAGCTCTTCACGCTCCTAGTCCTGGATCTCCACCGGCTTCCTGGATCCACGATGTCACCGGACTCCGTTCCGAAATGCCACTCCGTGTTTTCCCTGTCAGCCGTTTCTCACTGAACTCACCTGTTGTCAATCGCTCCTCATTGACCAAGCTGTATTCAAGCCATGTCTGTTGTGTTACTCAATGCTGAATTATCACCCGGATTTCTCCTAAAGCCTCACGTTCGTATCAAGTTCATTGTGTTCTGTCTATTGATCCTCCGTGCTTTGACCCTCACCTGGAGAACAACCTTGTTTTAGCCTGTTTTGTACCTCTGCCTCAACCCTCGACATCCTGTTGACGACCTCTGCTTGCCTTGACCACCTTTTTGGATTTGCCCTGTCTGTACCTTTTGCCTTTTGCTGGCGTTAATCGGCGTGTGCGCCGATCATTAAACACCTGTTCTACCTGGCTTCTGTCACTCTGCTTTCGGGTCCTATACCTCTACCCTGCCCTGACACATCCTTGGTCCTGTTGGTTTGTTTTAATTTCATTCTGTAGTTGCACACAGGGCATCGCTTTTTCCTCACCAACAGTCTCTCCCTCTGGAGCCATCTTATTAGGCGTTTAGCACCTCTAGCTGTCTTCTTGTCAATATCGTATTACTAAAAAATACAAACTATTTAAAATGTAACAGACGTACGATCAGATGCAGTTGTACCGTTGTAACGTTAACTTAACCCCACAGAGCATATTCAGTTTGTCACTGGATTCATCTTAAAGAGGGCGGTTGAATGTGTTTACAGTTGCCTGTTATACCTGTTATGCCTGCGAGGTTCCCAACCACCCTAGGCTCCATCTCTTCTCCCCCTACCGTCCGGTCGTCGGTTCTGCAGCATCCGTACAACGACTACCAGGTTCAAGGATAGTTTGATCCACAGGCAGTGACCTACTGAACTGCTAGGAGTGCTGCCACTATCATAACATTGTCATTAACATTACACTGTCATACTTTGCTGGACTCATTACAGTTACTGCACTGTTCTGCACTGAATTCATGATGCTGCTGCACTACTGGCACTTTAAAATGCTTTTAAATGCTTTTTTGCAGAATTCAACACACACTCCATCAGTAACTTTATAGTCATTTTTATTGTCTTTTTTATTGTGTACAGTTTTGTTACAGTACAGTGTAAGTATAGTACATAGTATAGTATATTGTGTTAAATTGTAGTATAAACTCAAACTGCAGGAGGTAATGGGGAGTAAGCATTCAATTGTACTTGTTGCATATGGCAAATCAAAATCTTGAATCTTGAACCTTGAATGAAGGAGCAGGTAGGGGTCAGAGGTCATTAAGGAGCAGTTAGGGGTTAGGGGTCATTAAGGAGCAGGTAGGGGTTAGGGGTCATTAAGGAGCAGGTAGGGCTCAGAGGTCATTAAGGAGCAGGTAGGGGTTAGGGGTCATTAAGGAGCAGGTAAGTGCATGTGTGTGTGTGTGTGTTGCTACAAGCGACACAGAGACACTGAGGAGCCATAAGCCCCAAACCCAAACCCAGGGAGGAGGTCCTCCTGGGTGAATGTGGACTGGAAGGTGTGGATGAGTGTCAGTGTGTCTGAGGACCCTCCTCCATCTGGGGACACTCTGTAGAAGGACAGAGAGCCAGCAGGCCGGTCCACATACACTCCTACTCTGTTAGAGGGGCGGAGATCTATGACTGTTATATTACCGTTGTACCAGACAGAGTAACCATCATCAGAACAATGAAGACTCCATGACTTGTTGTTTAATCCAAGCCTGCTGTCATCACCATCTCTAGTGATTCCTCTGTATGTCACTCCTATATCAACATATCCTCCTCCTTTCCTCTCCATCTCCACCTCCCAGTAACAGCGGTCAGTCAGACCCTCTCTACACAACACCTTGTGATAGGAGTCAAATCTCTCCAGGTGATCAGGATACGACTCCTCCTCTCTAACCCTTGTCACCTTCCTGTTGTCCTCAGACAGAGAGAGTCCTCTGTGGGCTGTGTTTGGGTCCAGTGTGAGTTCACACTCATCTGATGGGAGAGAGAACCAAAGACATGATGAGTCTACACAGAAATACTCCTGATGAGGTCATCAAGATATGAGCCGTTTGGAGTCAGTTCAATAAACCCTTTAGAAATGGGTGGAGCCGTGAATAACCACTGAGGAAGAAAAAGTACTTGATTGGAAAGTACTCTCTTGATTTATAGATAGGACATCATTAAACGCTAGCAGTTGCCAACATTAACCTTGGATAACTACAATTGTGACTTTGATAGGAGAGGTGTTTCTAAGCATTGGTTGCCTAGTTTCCAAGGACCTAAAGTACGATGAATAAATATATTATTATATATTATATATATATAAATATAACGTAATCGATTTATTATAATATATTAATATTTATATATTTTATTTATTAATATAAACATTATTATATAGTGATATATATTATTATATAAAATATGTTTATTCACATACATTATTAGATATATTTTATATTTTAGTTCTGAATATAAAATACACATACAAGTATGATTAACAGCATCCTGATTATGATTGTCTAATAATAATAACACTCATAATACTCATCATTAATGAATAATATTGTTACAGTAATAATATATGTTGTATTTTACAGAAGAAGGATTCATTGTGATGGTTATGCATTGTGTAAAAGATACCAACCATCATGTATCTCATCAATATATTAATATATTGTGTGTGAGAGCTGCTTCACCTCTGAGCTCCTATTGGTCAGATCTTTAACTTGGTCAGATCTTTTATCTTTGATGAGGCCTTCAGCGTGTTTCTCTATGGATTTCAGTTTCTCTTTAACGGTTTGTTTGTGATCATCCCGACACTTTTTAACGCAGCTCATCAGAGCGTCGAGGACCTGGTCACCATCGGCTAGCCCTCGGTCTGCGTCTTCTTTGCTGTGAGTTTTTTGTTTTTGCTGGAGGTTTTTACAAACATCCCCCGTTGGCTTAAACTCAGTAGTCAGTACTCAGTCCTAAAGAGAAACAGACATAAGAATATAATCTGGCACATCGTCCATTAGTCTATATCTATTTAAAACAAATACATCCATGGTTAATAGTCTTTATCTATTTAAAACAAATACATCCATGGTTAATAGTCTTTATCTATTTAAAACAAATACATCCATGGTTAATAGTCTTTATCTATTTAAAACAAATACATCCATGGTTAATAGTCTTTATCTATTTAAAACAAATACATCCATGGTTATTAGTCTATATCTAATTAAAACAAATACATCCATGGTTAATAGTCTTTATCTATTTAAAACAAATCCATCCATGGTTATTAGTCTTTATCTATTTAAAACAAATACATCCATGGTTATTAGTCTATTTCTAATTAAAACACATACTGTACATCCATGGTTATTAGTCTATATCTAATTAAAACACGGATCATTTGTGCATGCATTGTAAGTGTGTGTGTGTGTGTGTGTGTGTGTGTGTAATGTGTATGTGTGTCTGTCGTTGGAAGCTGAGCCCGCCACACATGACCCCGAAACTGTCATAGCAGTGGGCAGCCGATCTGCTATTCTCTTGTCTCTGACAAAAAGTCCCATCTTCACACACACACGCACGCACGCACGCACGCACGCACGCACGCACGCACGCACGCACGCACGCACGCACGCACGCACGCACGCACGCACGCACGCACGCACGCACGCACGCACGCACGCACGCACGCACGCACGCACGCACGCACGCACACAGTAGTAGCAGATGACTCCCAATCCCACACAGCGGGTCAGTGACTAAAGGTTTGTGGTCTTGTTTGTGGATGAGGATGTTGAAGCTGTACTTATTGTGAATGACCGTGTGGACCACTGACCAACACAACAGCTGCTGGCTGAGTCTTCATCGCTGGGATCGGGATTCATCACTTGGACGCCATGAAGACTGAATGAGTACAATGAGTGAGAGCTCTCTCTCTCTCTCTCTCTCTCTCTCTCTCTCTCTCTCTCTCTCTCTCTCTCTCTCTCTCTCTCTCTCTCTCTCTCTCTCTCTCTCTCTCCCACTCACTCACTCAGAGAGAGAGGGAGAGGGAGAGGGGGGACACCTGGGCATCAACATCGAAGCCATGTCGGTGTTTGCCATTAGTTTTTGCCGCCAATAATTCATCCAAAACAGGCAGGCCTTGATAAGGAAGGGCTCACCCGCCTGTGTTGGGCGTAAGGCTTCACGGCGGAGAGAGATGACGGACCGAGTGATTCACGCTCTTCTTCACCGCCAGTCGTAAAGTGCGGACGCATTCCGCATACAGACCTGCAACACAGCGGCTATGCGTACGCTACATGCTCTCTGTGGCTCCGCCTGTTGCACTGAGCCAGCGGACGGCGGTGCCGTCGCCATTGGAAAAACAGTTAATAGCCCCGCCCCCCCCTAACCTCCCGCCCCCTTCGTGTGGAGAACAGACACCCCCTTGCCGTGCCAGAAACAGCAGGGATCAAACCCCTGACTCCTCCTGCCAGCGGGTCGCGCAGGAGGAGTCAACCGGTGAGCCCAGCGGGTTTAAACAAAGCGAGGCCGGTGGAGCGCGACGGGAGCTGGAGTGGGGCTCCTCAGGCGCCAACACACACACACACACACACACACCACACACACACACACACACACACATATACCGCGGTCATTGTGGTATGCCCCTCCCCCCTCCGCCTGTCAAAGTGCATTTAGTTGCGTAACGTACGCACGGATGTGAACGCACGGACGGGTAAGAATTCCCTGGACGTCATGACAACACGGTCACGTGACCACGCGGGCAGGGAAAATCTTCCAGCAATAATAGGGCGTTCATTTGTCCTTTTTTATACGCGTTACGCATTAGCGTGAGCGCGAGCGGCGCGGCGGTAGCGGAATCATCTCAATTCATACATTGGTGTCGTCGGAGGAGGAGACGTAGACGTGCGTGAGTGCGTGCGTGTGTGTGTGCATGTGTGTGTGTGTGTGTGTGCATGTGTGTGTGTGTGTGTGTGTGCGTGCGTGTGTTTGTGTGTGTGTGTGTGTGTGTATCACACACACACACACATAAATAAATATCAGTTCTGTATGACAGTGATGGGCGACAGGGGTATGAGCGCCCCTAAGAGACGCCCGGCACCCCAAAGAAAACCATTAGGGATTCTTCAGTCAGGCAACATTGAGTTTACCCATAATAAAACACAAAGTTATGACTATGATGAGTTATGAGTGATGAATTTCCTAGTAATAACCTAGGACGTACTTTTTGAAACATCTATCAGCCTTTGTGCCTCTTGTTCTCTGTTCAGAAGAGAAATTAAAACATTTCTTGGGATCCAAAACACCACGCCACTGTTCACATCACATGGTAGGGGTCAGTTCAGAGGCCATGGGAGGTGTTTAGGGTGGGGTCCAGTACAGGTGAGGGGACCACGGCTGTGGAACTCTAACTGTGACTGTGTAAGGACATGGAACTAAGGTCTATATATCGTGACATGGTTCTGAAAGCTGTGGCTTACGATGCATCATTTTCGGACGGAGGAATACCAGATCGGACGCCAGGTACATATCAGGTACCCGGCTTCTCCATGTCCGCGGTGTCTCTTGAGGAAATACCCCAACGATCCTTTCGACCCTGGCTGTGAGGGCTGGGATAAGTACAGACCTAACACCACCACCACCACCGCCACCGCCACCCGCCACCACCACCGCCACCACCACCACCGCCACCGGCACCACCACCAGACGCCACGGGAGAGAGAGAGAGAGAGAGAGAGAGAGAGAGAGAGAGAGAGAGAGAGAGAGAGAGAGAGAGAGAGAGAGAGAGAGAGAGAGAGAGAGAGAGAGAGAGAGAGAGACAAAACACACACACACACACACAAGGAGACTTAAGGAATGCCTTAAGAGCCGGTCAGCCGACCGGCGGGTCAGTAGCAGTTGATTAGTCGAGTCGGAGAACTGGCTCGGGGGCGATAAGCGAACGCCCCGGAGAGATTTGAAGCCAACAGTTGAGGTATGTGGCAGCGCTGTGGTGTCACAGGTGTGTGGCTGCCTTGCATTAAGGAACCCTCAGCAGCGACCATGATGGATCGTTTGCTTCCCTTTGAGTCAACACAAAGAGCTTTGTTTGTCTTCCGCGTGGCTCCCCGGAAAGCACCGCTGGAGCCGTTAACAAACCACCACGGTGGTTATCCCAGCTCCACTTCCCCTTTAAACCATCACTCTATGTCAAAGCAAGCCGCCCGTGCCACGCCCTAATGCTTATCCCAGAGACTTAAGTACATTTTTTACTTTTGACATTTAACTGTGACATGTGTCCATCATTTTGAACAGCCTCCACCTTTTGTACCCCCCCCCCCCCCTGTCACTAAGCAACACCCGACAGGCCTTCCACCCGGAGGAGAGGACATCTGGACGGTACGGGAAGGAAGGAAGCCAGGGTGGACACAGGACACGCAATTAACCCCATCCATCCTGGATTATCGCCACGTCAGCGGAAGCCCGGCGACCCCAGGCAAGAGGCTGGGGTCACAGGGACCAGAGCCCTGCGTCCCCCAGGGACCAGAGCCCTGCGTCCCCCAGGGACCAGAGCCCTGCGTCCCCCAGGAGGGTTGAATCGCCACAGTGAGAGATACGGTGGATCCGGCTCTGATTGAAGCGTGGGTCAAGGACCACAGACAGCCAACCCCACACACTCACACACACACACACACACACACACACACACACACACACACACACACACACACACACACAACACACACACACACACACACACACACACACACACACACACACACAAACACACACACACACACACACACACACACACACACAGCTAAACCAAAACTAGTGGGTTGCAAGAAAGGCAAATGATTTCCCTAATGGATGATCCACTGTACCTGCAGGGTGGCGGGGACCAAGGAAAGAGCCCAGCTCTGTATCACTGCTTGCCAAATGCTACGTCTGTCCCTGTTTCAATGTGTTCTTCCAGCTGTGAGCAAACCCCCCCCCCCCTTTGCCCCATCCCCACCCTTACCCCTCCCCCTTTCAAACTAGCGTCAACAACAGAGGACCAGTTGAGTCATTGTGTCTGCATGCCAGGCTGCCTCCTATAGGGTGGTCCATATGTGAGTCTGGTGGAGGCCAAGGGGGCTGCGCTCTGTGCTGGTTAGAGAACACGGGACACGTTCATATTCCTGCTGGGGGATGCACTGCACTTTAAAAGGTTGCTCCGGAACACACACACACACACACACACACACACACACACACACACACACACACACACACACTCATAATCATGACAAACTTCTTCCACCTCTCCTAAGATATTGGCCTGAAGAACAGCTTAAAGCTCGATATTGTTGAGCTGCGAGACAGCGGTGTGTGTGTGTGTGTGTGTGTGTGTGTGTGTGTGTGTGTGTGTGTGTGTGTGTGTGTGTGTGTGTGTCGGGCAATTCAAAGAATTGAATTCTCTGCGCCTAAGTGTGTTCTGTGGATACAAATTCATTGGCTGAGCGCAGGTGACGAATTCCCGCGCCGGTTGGGAAAGTTCTGGTTTGGACCTCCTGGCCTCGACTCATTTTGTGTTCACCTCGGATGCACCGTGGGTAAATAGCCAGGGACTGTGCCGAAGACAAGAGTAGTCCCTCAACGACCTCAAACCACCCAGTTCCTCCACTAAGTGCCATAACATAACAAGCCCGAGCTCAAATAAACCTGAGGCCAAGCTAGCTAAATGTGTTATTGCAATCAACATTCCATACTTTCCCCCGGAGAAGAAGAGCGGGAAAAGGATAACCTTGGGCTTCTAAACATTTAAACAAAGCGCCTCGATGTCTATTCCTTGAGTTATGCACGCGGCAGTTGAACGCCGATCTAAACACAGGTTCTAGTGATTCTGTGCCATTTAAGTACTAACTCCCCCGACATACTGTACAACAAGGCGTATAATGGTGGAGAACCCGCGGAGAAGCAAGGAGGGACTCCTACAATAGAGTAGGCTAATGCTACGTGGTAAACGGACTGGCATTTATATAGCACTTTTATCCAAAGTGTCACGCCTCACATTCACCCATTCATACACACCTTCATCCACCGACGGGCGGAGTCAGCCATCAAGGAGACAGCCGGCAGGGAGTCGGGAGAAGTGAGGGTAAGGGACACCTCTGGGGACACTTTTGCTAGGAGGAGCCTGGAGGGGGGGGGGATGGGACCAGCAACCTTCGGGTTGTGTGTGACGACCGCTCTACCTCCTGAGCTGCTGGGAATCATCCAGCGCTCATCTCCTGTCTTGTCATTTACAATAACAAATGATTCTACCCAACTAGCATGTGTCCCGTGTACCGTGAGCCCCCCCCCCCCCCCCCTGGAAAGATAATGAAAGTCATAGAAAGAAATAAAGCAAAGACACTGAGGGATTTATGGTCCTTCCCGTCACATTCACAGATATTAGGGCCTCTGTCAAATCCAAAGCTGCACGCTCTCTCTCTCTCTCTCTCTCTCTCTCTCTCTCTCTCTCTCTCTCTCTCTCTCTCTCTCTCTCTCTCTCTCTCTCTCTCTCTCTCTCTCTCTCTCTCTCTCTCTCAATCGTCCCGGATCTCCAGCTGAGTCCGAGCGGCGTGTCCGCAACAGCGCGATGAATAAACTGGTGGCAGTAAAACGGTGATCCTTATCAAAGCCGACGCGCGGCTTAAATGTATGCTAGTATATAGCGACGGCCTGCTATCGGTTATCGAGAGAGAGAGAGAAAAGAGTTGGGAATGCCCGTGATTCAAGCTGCTGCTGCTGCTGTGTTATTCATGGTGATAAATCACATCACCTTGAACACACAACGGCAAAGGGCAGCGTCCACTCCCACTGTTGGTGTCCACCAGCGCATTTGGGTCTGCAGAATCCTTCACCTGTCATATACTGTATGTGTTTGTGTGGAGAGGATTGAATCCTCTTTTATTGGTCACATACATGCACACACACACACACACACACACACACACACACACACACACACACACACACACACACACACACACACAAACAGAGAAATGTGTTTCTCTGCATTTAACCCATCCTAGTATTAGGGGCAGTGGGCAGCTATTGTATATATATATATATGTATATGATATATGCCTTCTGGTGCCTTGCTCAAGAGTTACCTTGGCAGTCCAGAGGTTGGAACGGCGTCTACATGTGCCTTGGAAAAGCGCTGCTACAATACGCTTTCCTCATGAAGCATCAAGTGACCGGATAGAAAATATGACAGCTAAATGAATCCTAAGGATGTAAAAGGTCTCCGTGACTCTCATTAAAAGGCCTTTTGACAACGTCCAGCGAATGGACCATTTTCCAACATTCGTTGATATGGCAACTAGATGTAGGACAAGTATGAGCGTGTACTGTTACCGCTATTCGTACACATTTCTATACCCACAGTCAATATAGGAATAAACGTATCTGAATAGAACAGGGTTGGCACCAGGATCTACTACTACTACTACTGGTTAAACGCTAGGGTTCCCATATTAAAGTAGAATCCCACCAGCCAGCCACACATCTCTAAATTGTAAGTACAAGCACCTAAAAAAGATATAATGCGGATAATGCGGATAAACGGTGATCAACATTTGTGTATTTTTGGCCCACAGTCATGTGAGGGGCCACCAGGGAGAGAGAGAGAGAGAGAGAGAGAGAGAGAGAGAGAGAGAGAGAGAGAGAGAGAGAGAGAGAGGAGAGAGAGAGAGAGAGAGAGAGAGAGAGAGAGAGAGAGAGAGAGAGGAGAGAGAGAGAGAGAGAGAGAGAGAGAGAGAGAGAGAGGAGAGAGAGAGAGAGAGAGAGAGAGAGAGAGAGAGAGAGAGAGAGAGAGAGAGGGAGAGAGAGAGAGAGAGGGAGAGAGAGAGAGAGAGAGAGAGAGAGAGAGAGAGAGAGAGAGAGAGAGAGGAGAGAGAGAGAGAGAGAGAGAGAGAGAGGAGGTGATAAGGAAGAGAGGAGCAAGGGAGGAGAGGAGGAGGAGGAGGAGGGGGGATATAATGGATGACCACGGACAGCACTGCAGCAAGCCAGGCTGGACACCCTCACGTGGGCCTGAGGAGGCCAGGAGGACGGGGACTGAAGGAGACGCCGACCTGAGCTCAAACTACGCCGCATGCGGCAGCAGCGCAGTCAGTCGGAGCCGTGTCTCCCGATACTAAGAGCTTCGGGAGGGCAAAGCCTCGTCCGCCAAAGTCAAAGCAAAGGGGGGATAGGGCTACCGATAACGTAATAACGGATCATTTGTCGTCGGCGTGTTGCTTTCCATTGTTATCCTGTCATATCCTCATAGAACACAACAGCTGTTGTTTTTTTCATCTTCAAATATCTATTGATAGAAGAAAAAAAGAAGGAAGGAAGGGCCAGGCTTAGGAAAAGAACCATGGTGGAAACAGAGAAGAAAAGCACTACTAGCAGCAGACTGGTGGAATCAACAGTAGAATCCACCAGGAGCCAGAGGAGGACATCACGCTCCATGCTATCTCCCACGCCCACTCAACACTCAACACTCAACACTCAAGACACTTGATTCATCCCCAGGGAAATGAAGGTGCAACAGTTGAGACAGGGGGGATAAATGCACACAAAATATACTAATACCTAAAACTAAATAACAACAAACTAAACTAAACTAAACTAGTATAAACTAAATATAACTAAATGAACTCTAAATGAAATCTAAATGTATTGACAGATGAATTGCACAATTTACAGTATTATTACAGTAATACGTAGGTATATACAATATACAACAATACGTATAGTGTAAATTGGTAGTAATAAAATACTAATAAATAACTCAGATGAATACTGAAAAAGTGACATGTGAAAAGTGAAAAGTGAAATAGAATTTACAGTGCAAAAATTACAGTGAAGGATTTACAGTGCGTGACCAAAATAATAATAACAGTGCGTTGACCTCAGGTCACTGAGTCTCCACTGTCCCTCTCACGACCCGAGGTCAGAGAGTCAGAGAGTCAGAGAGTCAGAGAGACAGAGAGTCAGAGAGTCAGAGAGTCAGAGAGTCAGAGAGTCAGAGAGTCAGAGAGACA
>JANIIK010002056.1:42500-54228 GCA_027704905.1 Muraenolepis orangiensis | reverse complement strand
GCTGAAGCAGCCTCATTTGGCCCCAGTCAGACTGATTAGAGGCCGGTTGAAGTAGATTCACCTTTCCCCAGTCAGACTGATTAGAGTCTGGTTGAAGCAGCCTCACCTTGCCCCAGTCAGACTGATTAGAGGCTGGCTGAAGCAGCCTCACCTGGCCCCAGTCAGACTGATTAGAGTCTGGTTGAAGCAGCCTCACCTGGCCCCAGTCAGACTGATTAGAGTCTTGTTGAAGCAGCCACACCTGGCCCCAGTCAGACTGATTAGAGGCTGGTTGAAGTAGCCTCACCTGGCCCCAGTCAGACTGTTTAGAGTCCAGTTGAAGCAGCCTCACCTGGCCCGAGTCAGACTGATTAGAGTCTTGTTGAAGCAGCCTTACCTGGCCCCAGTCAGACTGATTAGAGGCTGATTGAAGCAGCCTCACCTTGCCCCAGTCAAACTGATTAGAGGCTGGCTGAAGCAGCCTCACCTGGCCCCAGTCAGACTGATTAGAGGCTGGCTGAAGTAGATTCACCTTTCCCCAGTCAGACTGATTAGAGGCTGATTGAAGCAGCCTCACCTGGCCCGAGTCAGACTGATTAGAGTCTTGTTGAAGCAGCCTTACCTGGCCCCAGTCAGACTGATTTGAGGCTGGTTGAAGCAGCCTCACCTGGCCCCAGTCAAACTGATTATAGAGTCTGGTTGAAGCAGCCTCACCTGGCCCCAGTCAGACTGATTAGAGGCTGGTTGAAGCAGCCTCATCTGGCCCCAGTCAGACTGATTAGAGGCTGGTTGAAGCAGCCTCATCTGGCCCCAGTCAGACTGATTAGAGTCTGGTTGAAGCAGCCTCACCTGTCCCCAGTCAGACTGATTAGAGTCTGGTTGAAGCAGCCTCACCTGGCCCCAGTCAGACTGATTAGAGGCCGGTTGAAGTAGATTCACCTTTCCCCAGTCAGACTGATTAGAGGCTGATTGAGGCAGCCTCACCTTGCCCCAGTCAGACTGATTAGAGGCTGGCTGAAGCAGCCTCACCTGGCCCCAGTCAGACTGATTAGAGGCTGGCTGAAGTAGATTCACCTTTCCCCAGTCAGACTGATTAGAGGCTGATTGAAGCAGCCTCACCTGGCCCGAGTCAGACTGATTAGAGTCTTGTTGAAGCAGCCTTACCTGGCCCCAGTCAGACTGATTTGAGGCTGGTTGAAGCAGCCTCACCTGGCCCCAGTCAGACTGATTAGAGGCTGGTTGAAGCAGCCTCACCTGGTCCCATTCAGATTGATTAGAGGCTTGTTAAAGCAGCCTCACCTGGCCCCAGTCAAACTGATTATAGAGTCTGGTTGAAGCAGCCTCACCTGGCCCCAGTCAGACTGATTAGAGGCTGGTTGAAGCAGCCTCATCTGGCCCCAGTCAGACTGATTAGAGGCTGGTTGAAGCAGCCTCATCTGGCCCCAGTCAGACTGATTAGAGTCTGGTTGAAGCAGCCTCACCTGGCCCCAGTCAGACTGATTAGAGTCTGGTTGAAGCAGCCTCACCTGTCACCAGTCAGACTGATTAGAGTCTGTTTGAAGCAGCCTCACCTGGCCAAAGTCAGACTGATTAGAGGCTAGTTGAAGCAGCCTCACCTTGCCCCAGTCAGACTGATTAGAGGCTGGTTGAAGCAGCCTCACCTGGCCCCAGTCAGACTGATTAGAGGCTGGTTGAAGCAGCCTCATCTGGCCCCAGTCAGACTGATTAGAGGCTGGTTGAAGCAGCCTCATCTGGCCCCAGTCAGACTGATTAGAGTCTGGTTGAAGCAGCCTCACCTGGCCCCAGTCAGACTGATTAGAGTCTGGTTGAAGCAGCCTCACCTGTCACCAGTCAGACTGATTAGAGTCTGTTTGAAGCAGCCTCACCTGGCCAAAGTCAGACTGATTAGAGGCTGGTTGAAGCAGCCTCACCTTGCCCCAGTCAGACTGATTAGAGGCTGGCTGAAGCAGCCTCATTTGGCCCCAGTCAGACTGATTAGAGGCCGGTTGAAGTAGATTCACCTTTCCCCAGTCAGACTGATTAGAGGCTGGTTGAAGTAGCCTCACCTTGCCCCAGTCAGACTGATTAGAGGCTGGCTGAAGCAGCCTAATCTGCCCCAGTCAGACTGATTAGAGGCCAGTTGAAGCAGCCTCACCTGGCCCCAGTCAGACTGATTAGAGGCTGGTTGAAGTAGCCTCACCTTGCCCCAGTCAGACTGATTAGAGGCTGGTTGAAGCAGCCTCACCTGGCCCCAGTCAGACTGATTAGAGTCTGGTTGAAGCAGTCTAACCTGGCCCCAGTCAGACTGATTAGAGGCTGGCTCAAGCAGCCTCATCTGGCCCAAGTCAGACTGATTAGAGTCTGGTTGAAGCAGCCTCACCTGGCCCCAGTCAGACTGATTAGAGGCTGGTTGAAGTAGCCTCACCTTGCCCCAGTCAGACTGATTAGAGGCTGGCTAAAGCAGCCTCATCTGGCCCCAGTCAGACTGATTAGAGGCCGGTTGAAGTAGCCTCACCTGGCCCGAGTCAGACTGATTAGAGTCTTGTTGAAGCAGCCTCACCTGGCCCCAGTCAGACTGATTAGAGGCTGGTTGAAGTAGCCTCACCTGGCCCCAGTCAGACTGTTTAGAGTCCAGTTGAAGCAGCCTCACCTGGCCCGAGTCAGACTGATTAGAGTCTTGTTGAAGCAGCCTTACCTGGCCCCAGTCAGACTGATTAGAGGCTGGTTGAAGCAGCCTCACCTGGCCAAAGTCAGACTGATTAGAGGCTGGTTGAAGCAGCCTCATCTGGCCCCAGTCAGACTGATTTGAGGCTGGTTGAAGCAGCCTCACCTGGCCCCAGTCAGACTGATTAGAGGCTGGTTGAAGCAGCCTCATCTGGCCCCAGTCAGACTGATTAGAGACTGGTTGAAGCAGCCTCACCTGGTCCCATTCAGATTGATTAGAGGCTTGTTGAAGCAGCCTCACCTGGCCCCAGTCAAACTGATTATAGAGGATGGTTGAAGCAGCCTCACCTGGCCCCAGTCAGACTGATTAGAGTCTGGTTGAAGCAGCCTCACCTGGCCCCAGTCAGACTGATTAGAGGCTGGTTGAAGCAGCCTCATCTGGCCCCAGTCAGACTGATTAGAGTCTGGTTGAAGCAGCCTCATCTGGCCCCAGTCAGACTGATTAGAGTCTGGTTGAAGCAGCCTCACCTGGCCCCAGTTAGACTGATTAGAGTCTGGTTGAAGCAGCCTCACCAGCCCCAGTCAGACTGATCCTCTATGGCTGGTGAGGCTGCTTTAGCCTGTGGGTCCTTGTTAATGGAGGCCCACAGGTTAAAGCAGCCTCCACCACACACTAGAGGAAGAGCTCTAGCATGTTCCATCTGCTCTGTTCTCTCTCAACTCTAAAGTTGACCTTAAAGCGGATCACTCCTCATCCCGTGGGCCTTGTGGCCACACAGCAGTCATCTTAGTGGCATGCGGCACAAGAGTGAACATCGAGGTCCAAACAGACGTCACGCAGACACAGGACTTACTGAGGTCCCACACCTGAGATTCAGAACACCACAGCTGCTGGACAGAGATCCCCCAATGGGGGAATTCCTTCCTTCTGTCAGACTGCAGATCAGTCAGCAGGGAGTGAGCTCCTACCCACACGGCCCACATGTTCCAGAGCCTTCTGTGAAGCCAGGGGCCGTCCTGATGTGGAGAGAGAGACACACGCATGGTCACCGCCATCCAGATGCTCATATCATTATTATTATTAAGAATAATCATATTATTATATTATTATTATTATTATTAGATAGCAAGCGAGTGCTTGAAGGCGAGAAGGAGAACAAAACAAAATGATGTTAACATGAAGTGATAAAGGAGATAAAGAAGGTCATCTTGTGATAAGGTCAAGGCTGTAAGTCCACTAGAAGTGGCTTTAGATAAAAGGAGTCTGTTAGTCACATGACCACTACACACGCATATGAAACCTGTCTCTGGAACAGGTCATATTCAAGGTAAGGTCCATTATAGTTAGTGTTTTAAGAGATATCATTTGAGTGTCATTTGTAATAAATATTAAAGCTTTTATCTGCCTTTATCTATTCCCTCCAGACTGATCGGAGGAATCTCGATTTGCACTTTGATCACATTCTCTCTCTCACACACACACACACAAACACACACACACACACACACAGCGTCTCCATGGCAACAGCTGAGACAACAGCGCTCATGTCTTAATGCTGTGTCCACGTGTCACCAACCAAACGGTGGTCAAACCAACAGGCCGACTGTGAGCGTGTCTTATTGAACCGTTCACCCTCACTTCATGTCCTTCAATCATCTAATAGGTGGAAATAGATATATATATCTATATAGATATAGATATATATATATATATATATATATCTATTTGTCATTAATTGATTCTGTATTACTTTAGACACATGAATCATTCAGTCATTTGGCCCGTATGGCTCCCATAGGATAGGACACTATCTCTGTACATCAATATTCTGTATCCACACCAGTTTGTGTATCCCTATAGTAGACTGTTTTAACATCTGATTTAACCACTCTACATTGTATATTGGCTGTACTGTACAGCAATGACAATACGTTAGAATCTAATCTAATCTAATTACACCTCTGCTGTCCATCACCGTGAGAAGCCTGTCCATTTCAACTGGCAATGCACTACATTACATTACAATTCTAATGGGCAACAAGCACTACACCACAGAGAGAAAGACACGCTCTCCTCCACCAGGAGACTAGAGGCTTGGATATGAAGAGAATAGACACTCATTCCAACTCCAGAGCACAATAGAACCACATGATCAACCCCCACATATGAACTCACTTCATGAGCCTTGGCTTGTGAATCCATGGGAATACATCAACATGAAGTACATGTCAAACTCATGAAAGAGTAGAGCGTCTATAGTCTATAGTCGGAGTTACAGCCCGTAACAAAACACGCACCGTCCTCCCAGCTTTGGGATGGAAAACAAGGTTGATTTGCAAAGGTTTTTTCACTTTTTGAATGAAGAAGAAAGCATTCATGTTCTTCTAACCTTAGACACACATGTGGTCAGTTTAAGATGGAGCATAGGATCTGTGATGGCTTCAACAACAATATAGTAGCCAGAGGGAATGGGACGCTCACCCACATCTTTAAACAAACACAGTCCTATGTACAACACTAATGGATTGATTCTCCTTTATACATTCAAACATCATGGTCACAACAGAGACCGGAACACAATCATTCATATTTCATTCAAACATCATGATCACAACTCAATAACATTCAATCCTATTCGTTTGGCTCCAACAGTGTGTGTGTGTGACACGATACTCTGCTGCCCTCTGGTGGAGAGACACCGCAGGTGCAGCCCAACACACATTTTTCCACCCGCCCGCTTCCTCAGCCGGCGCATGTCACCGGTGAACAAGCTCCACGACCGCGGGTCTGGGGACCAGGGGAGAGAAGGGAAGCCATTAAGGGGAAACAGAGCATTCCGTTGTAGTGACGCCCAGAGACCGCTAGATGGCGCCTTGGAACCCAAACGGCTGCAAGAACCTGACGACAACAAAACAACCTCAAGATCATCTGACCTTTAATGTTCATATCCTTGTAACGGACATGAATCAATTAATTCATAATACTACTTCAAAAAAGTGGCCCACATTTCATCACAGTCAGGCTTAGAGACAGCTTCCACAGTCAGGCCATCAGGCTGCCACAGTTGGACACTTAAATATCACCTTTAGAGCAGCTGTTCTCAACCTGTGGGACCGGACCACCGGTGGTTCTTGCGCCCCCTGCTGGTGGAACTCGGAGGGATCCCTGGAATTTTAAATAAATGTAATAAAACCAACTTTAAAATCAATTGTAAAACATGTTGTACAGTAATACTATTAACATACTGCTACACACACAGACAAACGGACACACACACACACACTCACAGACACACACACACACACACACACACACACGCATAACAAACACATAAACACGCATGCACACACACATACATACATAACAAACACACACACACACACACACACACACACACACACACACACACACACACACATACATAACAAATACACACACACACACACACACACACAGACACTCTCACACACACAGACAAACAGACACACACACATCCATAACACACACACACACACACACATTTGAGGGCACTCAATTCAGGTCAAATCATAAACAAAGGGTTAGGCAAAGTAAACCAACTCCAAAGGCCAGTGGCCCCCATTAACCCTAAAGCTGAAACACTGTGGATGTGTGAGCGTGTGTCTGTGTGTGTGCACCAGTGTGTGTCTGCGTGTGTGCGTGTGTGTTTGTTATGTGTGCGTGTGCGTGGTCACCTTGCGGGCCATGATCTCCGACGCCGGCCCCCTGGAATGCCGCTAGCTGAGGCTCCGCCTCCCGGGACAGACCCAGCTGGAAGAGCACCAGCACCGAGGGGCCGGAGGGCCCCGAGGCCCTCATGCTGAGACCCCCACCAAAAGACTACAAATATGGAGGTTTAGGTTGGATCAGAGGAGTGAGACCAGGTCTTCTGGAAAGATGTTGGTTAGGACATACCAATGCCCAGTCCATCTCCAGGGAGTGTGGGTGTGTGTGTGTGTGTGTGTGTGTGTGTGTGTTTGTTTGTGTGAGTGTGTGTGTGTGTGTGTGTGTGTGTGTGTGTGTGTGTGTGTGTGTGTGTGTGTGTGTGTGTGTGTCTGTGTGTGTGAGTGTGTGTGTGACACACAGAAAGATAAAGTGTTACTTTCAAGAATATTGTGAAAATAAGTGATATATTGAGAAGATGAGTGACAGATGTATACATATATATATATACATATATACACACATATCTATCTATAGATCTATATGGGTCATACATGGACAAGAGCGTAGTACATTATTTGCTGCAAACAAACAAACAAACAGTTAAATTGAATTCCCCCCCGCATCTCTCCAGCATCTTTAGAACCAAAAACATAGATTCCTTCATGCCTTCTTCCAAGCCTTCTCCTCTCTCAGGGGTCCGCATCCGGTCCACATCCGGTCCACATCCCGCCCACATCCGGTACACATCCCGCCCATATCTGGTCCACATCCCGCCCACATCAAGTCCAAATCCCGCCCACATCCGGTCCATATCCCGCCCACATCCGGTCCAAATCCCGCCCACATATGGTTCAAATCCTGCCCACATCCGGTCCACATCCCGCCAATATCCGGTCTACATCCCGCCCACATCCGGACTACATCCATGCCCATATCCCACCTACATCCGGTCCACATCCCGCCCACATCCGGTCCAACCTCTAATTGGATCTAGTGTATATATATTTGGGTGTGTTTTTGTATGTGTGTGTGTGTGTGTATTTCTATGTGTGTGTGTGTGTGTATTTCTATGTGTGTGTGTGTGTATTTCTATGTGTGTGTGTGTGTGTATTTCTATGTGTGTGTGTGTGTGTGTATTTCTGTGTGTGTGTGTGTGTGTGTGTGTGTGTTGCTACAAGCGACACAGAGACACTGAGGAACCATAACCCCCTAACCCAAACCCAGGGAGGAGGTCCTCCTGGTTGAATGTGGACTGGAAGGTGTGGATGAGTGTCAGTGTGTCTAAGGACCCTCCTCCATCTGGGGACACTCTGTAGAAGGAGAGAGAGCCAGCAGGTCGGTCCACATACACTCCTACTCTGTTAGAGGGGGGGAGATCTATGGCTGTTTGACTATTGTTGTACCAGACAGAGTAACCATCATCAAGACAATAAAGACTCCAGGACTTGTTGTTCCCTCCCAGCCAGCTGTCATCACAGCTGTGCTCATCATCTACTGCTCATCATCATCGGCTACACGTTGTAGTTTGATCCACAGGCAGTGACCTAGTGAGCTGCTAGGAGTGCTGCCACTATCATAACATGTCAATTAACATGACACTATCATAACATGTCATTAACATTACACTATCATAACATTGTCATTAACATTACACTATCATAACATGTCATTAACATTACACTATCATAACATGTCATTAACATTACACTATCATAACATGTCATTAACATGACACTATCATAACATGTCATTAACATGACTCTATCATAATATGTCATTAACATTACACTATCATAACATGTCATTAACATTACACTATCATAACATGTCATTAACAATACACTATCATAACATGTCATTAACATTACACTATCATAACATGTCATTAACATGACACTATCATAACATGTCATTAACATGACTCTATCATAACATGTCATTAACATTACACTATCATAACATGTCATTAACATGACTCTATCATAACATGTCATTAACATTACACTATCATAACATGTCATTAACATGACTCTATCATAACATGTCATTAACATTACACTATCATAACATGTCATTAACATGACACTATCATAACATGTCATTAACATGACTCTATCATAACATGTCATTAACATTACACTATCATAACATGTCATTAACATGACTCTATCATAACATGTCATTAACATTACACTATCATAACATGTCATTAACATTACACTATCATAACATGTCATTAACATGACTCTATCATAACATGTCATTAACATTACACTATCATAACATGTCATTAACATGACTCTATCATAACATGTCATTAACATTACACTATCATAACATGTCATTAACATGACACTATCATAACATGTCATTAACATGACTCTATCATAACATGTCATTAACATTACACTATCATAACATGTCATTAACATGACTCTATCATAACATGTCATTAACATTACACTATCATAACATGTCATTAACATGACACTATCATCACATGTCATTAACAGTACACTGTCCTACTTTGCTGGCCTCATCACAGTTACTGCTCTGTTCTGCACTGAACTCATGATGCTGCTGCACTACTGGCACTTTAAATGCTTTTTAAATGCTTTTTAAATGCTTTTTAAATGCTTTTTAAATGCTTTTTAAATGCTTTTTAAATGCTTTTTGCACAATTCAACACACTTTGCATCCATCAGCAGCTCCATTGTTATTTTATAGTGTATATTCCTATACATATATATTCCTATTAATACACAAGTATATTTCATAGTATAGTATCCAATGTTAAATTGTGGTAAATTCATAGTGCGGGAGGGAATGTGGAAGTAAGCGCTCTATTGTACAAACATTTAGAATTAGTCATGAACGAATGCTATTGACCAGAGCTGAGGTTCACCTGGGATTGGTCAGAGTGTCCAATAACACCACAGGTGTTTGGCTAGGAGGGGCTTAGTGTTGATGGTACCTGCGTGATGGTACCAGCCTCTAACAGTGGCAGCTCTGTGGGTCCTTAGGAGGAAAGTTCTATCTATCTATTCTATCTATCTATCATCTATAAAGCCCCCCCCCACATCCACTGTGGGGGGGGGGCTTTATAGATGATTTAGCAGTTGATTGATTTGATTGATTGATTGAAGTGTTTATTTCGAATATGAAAGCAAAAATAATAAATAAGCCATTAAAGAAACAAAGAAAAATAGAATATATACATATTCGAAAAGGAGTGAGAAGAAGTAAAACTTATTAACTCCCACCCCTTCTCCATAAATAATACATAATAACAAGCTTCCTGGTCTAACCCTGTCTATACACTACTGTGTAATATTTACTAGTAATTCTGTTTCAGATTTTATAATATTATGAAAATATAAATATAATATATACATATCATACAATACTATATATATAATATACATATATTATGAAAATATAAATATAATATATACATGTCATACAATAACATGTAATATATACACACACCCATTCAGATGATTATCTAAATATATGCCTACAATACTCATTATATACGCATATTTACACACACATACGGAAGAGCAACAAGAAAATAACCCCCTCAGAAAAATAAAAATAAAAAAAAATAATAAAAATAACAATAAAAAAGCAGTACCCTTATAACACCTAGTGCTACCCAACACCTCCCTCATCCCTGTAACTTGTGAAGATTGTGTCTTTGTACCTACTTTTAAACTGTTTTATGTTTGGACATTGTTTCAACTCCACAGTGCACCTGTTCCATAGTCTCACCCCGCTGACTGAAATACAAAAACTTTTTCTGGTTGATTGAATATCAAAATTAAATTTCCCTCTTAAATTATAACCCCCCTCGTGCATGCTGAATAATGACTGTATATTTACTGGTAATAGATTATTTTTAGCTTTGAACATAATTTGAGCTGTTTGATATTTGACGATGTCTGTAAATTTCAGTAGTTTTGACAGTAGAAAAAGTGAGTTTGTGTGTTCCTGGTAACCCACGCTGTGAATGGTTCGTACTGCTCGTTTTTGTAAAATGGTTAGTGGCTGTAGTGAAGTTGTGAAGTTGTTGCCCCAAACCTCAGCACAGTACTGTAGGTAAGGTAAGACTAGTGAACAGTATAGCATGTGGAGTGATTTATGATCCAAAATTTTCTTTGCTCTATATATTATTGCAATGCTTCTTGAGACTTTGGTTTGTACATGTTTGATATGAGATTTCCAGCTGATTCTGTCATCAATCATAACCCCAAGAAATGTTATTTCATTAACTCTTTCTATTTCAATTTCATCTATTTTTATATTTACCTGAGTGTTCCTTTTACAATTTCCAAAAACCATTAACTTTGTCTTGCTCAGATTTAATGACAGCCTGTTTCTATCAAACCACGCCTTCAATTTGTTCATCTCTGCAGTGATATCCTCCTGTAATTGTTGCAAGTTATCCCCCGCGCAAAAGATATTTGTGTCATCAGCAAACAGTACCAAGTGCATTAACTTTGAGACTTTACATATCTCATTAATGTACAAAATGAAGAACTTAGGGCCCAATACTGACCCCTGGGGGACACCACATGCAACCTCCAAACATGACGAAACACAGTCACCCAATTTCACAAACTGCTGTCTCCCCCTTAAATAACTTTTAACCCAATCCAGCACTATTCCCCTGATACCATACCTTTCAAGTTTTTTTATCAATAAATCATGGTCAATGGTGTCGAAAGCTTTTTTTAAGTCAATGAATACTCCTACAGCATATTGCTTGCGATCTATTGCATCTGTGATTGCTTCGGTTGCCTCAATTACTGCCATAGCTGTTGATCGGTTTGTTCTGAAACCATACTGATTTTCTGAAAGAATTTTGTATTTTTCTAGAAATGTGTCCAATCTGCTGTTGAAGAGTTTTTCCAGTATTTTAGAGAATTGTGGCAGTAGGGAGACAGGTCTATAGTTTGTGAAAAGATGTGTGTCTCCAGCCTTGTACAGAGGTATGACTTTAGCTATTTTCATTTTGTTAGGAAATGAACCGGTTTGAAATGATAAGTTACAAATGTATGTTAATGGTTTGGCTATGCCGTCAATAACTGTTTTTACCAGAGACATGTTGATTTCATTAAAGTCAGTAGACTGTTTATCTTTGCATTTTTTGACAATATTCAAAATTTCATTTTCCTCCACTGCTTTTAGAAACAATGAGCAGGGATTTCTCTCTGATAAGTGTTCCCCACAAGTTCCTGGCTCAGGGATTTTCCTTGCAAGGTCAGGTCCAACATTAACAAAGAATTCATTAAAGCTATTGGCCACATCTTCCATGTTATAGTTTTCCACATCCTTATCAATGAAGTACTTAGGTAGACTATTGTGTCTAGATCCATTTCTTATAATATTGTTTAG
>JANIIK010002056.1:32500-35000 GCA_027704905.1 Muraenolepis orangiensis | reverse complement strand
ATGGTTTTTACCTCTTCACGGATGGCTTCTCTCCTGGCCTCTGGTATTCTGTATGGTTTGAGCCGCACCTTCTTCCCTGGTTCCGTGACGACGTCGTGGGCCACTACTGTTGTCCTCCCAGGTTTGTCTGAGAAGACATCACGGTTCCGGCTGAGCAGCTCGGTCAGGTCTTGAACCTGGTGTGGCGACAGTTGCTCTCCCATGGGGACTTTAGGAGGTTCCTGTGAGGGCTGGTAAGTAGACAGTGCATGTACCTGTATCTGCATGGGTTCATGCCATCTTTTTAACAGGTTAACATGGTATATTTGGCTGGACTGTCTCCTCCCAAGCTGTCTGACTTTATAATTGACTTGACCAACCCTTTCCACCACCTCATATGGACCATGCCATCTGGCCAGAAATTTGCATTCTTGCGTGGGGACGAGGACCAATACTTTGTCCCCTGGACTGAACTCCCTCACTTGGGCCCCCCTGTTATAAAGCCTTGCCTGTGTCTCCTGGGCTTGTTGCATGTTTTCTCTTACCATGGGCCAAACCTCACTCATCCTGCGGTGCATTTTCTCCACATGTTCTATCACCGTGGTGTGGCGGGTGGGCTGTTGTTCCCAAGCCTCCTTAGCTAGGTCCAGCAGGCCCCTTGGTCTTCTGCCATAGAGCAACTCAAACGGTGAAAAACCTGTGGATGCCTGGGGTACCTCCCGGATGGCAAACAGGAGGTATGGTAATAGTAGGTCCCAGTCTTTTCCGTCTGTGTCTATCAATTTCCTTAGCATTTGCTTTAGTGTTTTGTTGAACCGCTCAACCAAACCATCGGTCTGAGGGTGATAGACGGATGTCCGAACTTGAGTCACTTTCAGAAGACGGCATAAGGCCTTCATTACATTTGACATGAAGCAAGACCCCTGATCTGTCAATATCTCTTCTGGTATGCCCACCCTACTACATAGGAGAAGGAGCTCTCTGGCAATGGTCTTACCCGTAGCGGCTCTTAAGGGGACCGCCTCTGGGTATCTGGTGGCGTAATCCAGGATAACCAGAATGTAACGGTGCCCTCTACTTGACTTTGGAAGTGGCCCCACAATATCCATCCCAATCCGTGTAAAGGGAACGTCGATTATGGGAAGAGGCACCAATGGATTGTGGAAAGTCACCTTGGGACTATGGAGTTGGCACTCTGAACAGTGTCGACAGTAGTCCTCAATCGCCCTCTTAACCCCTGGCCAGTAGAATCTGGAAGTCACTCTGTCACAGGTTTTCTCAGCCCCTAGGTGGGCTCCCAGGACATGGGAGTGTGCTAGATAAAGTACCCTAGGGACATAGGATCTTGGCACCAGTAGCTGATTAATTACATCTTCCCCTTTTTTAAACCTTCTGTACACAAGTCCATTTTTTACAGCAAAATATGGAAACCTGTGCCGACTCACCTCGTCTTGTTCCCCGTTGTCGAGCACCGCCGTCCTCCAGGCCTGGGCCAAATTTGGATCCTGCTGCTGCTCACGGCTGAATTCTGTGGCGCCCCCTGGAGTCTCCGGTTGGAATTGGAGGAACTCTGAGAAATGCTCCCCGGTGCCCCTCTCTCCGCTTCCGGACGGTTGCCCTGGTTCCTGTGGTTGGGGTGCAGGGGTTTGCCTCGTTCTAGGTCGGCCTACCGGGGGATTTGGCTCTTCCTCTTCTGGACTGACCGGTGATTCGTTATCGGAGGGGGCCGCCCAGGCTTGGTACACTTTCTGTGGCTTCCGCCACTTAGACCTCTTCTTTGGCCCCTTTCCTCTGTCCGGTTGGGAGCCTTCCCAATATCTCACGAACAGGGGGCAATCTCTGCCTATTAGCACTGGTACCGGTAACCCTGGGACCACTCCCACTCTTATTGTTACCGTTCCTTTTGGGGACTGGATTCACACCATGCTTGTGGGATAAGTTTTCGTGTCCCCATGTATGCATGCTACTGCCACTGGCTCGCCTTGTTGCTCGCTCACGAAGTCAGGGCGGACCAGTGTGATGACACTCCCCGAGTCCAGCAGGGCCTCCGTATCCTTGCCGATGATCCTTACTGGGAAACGGGGGGCCGACTCACAGGCCTCCATCCAACCGCTGCTGAGATATCCACATGGGAAGAACGCCATGGAACACTCGGCTGTTGGCATGGACTCGTCTCTTTCCGGGCACTCTCTCACAAAATGCCCCTCCTTACCACACCCGTAACAGCGTCTCTCTTCCAGGGAACTTCTTGGTAGGGGCCGCCCCCATCTGCTCCCTGAAGGCTCCGTCATTCTCCGGTTGAAGTTTCCACCAAGCCTAGGATGGCCTGTTCTCTCGGGTTTCACCGGGCTGTTTCGTCCCGTCGGCTTCATTAGCTCCTGGGTGACCCGGTGGTTTTCCAGCAGCGCAATCAGTTGATCCAGATCCGGAGCTCCTTGCTGGGATACGTATTTCTTCGCATCACTGGGCAGCGACCTCACGCATCTGTCTAGTACTACCCGTTCCACCGGTAGTGGTCCGT
>JANIIK010002056.1:10000-15000 GCA_027704905.1 Muraenolepis orangiensis | reverse complement strand
ACCATCTGCCCCTTATATAGACCACCCTCGGAAGCCAGCCTCTTCGACCTAGGACCAGAGATGCGGGCATGGCTACACGACACCGAGTTGGACATCTGACGTTACACGAAAGAAGAAGTGAGACAATGGTGAGTGTGTGTGTGTGTGTGTGTGTGTGTGTGTGTGTGTTTGTGTGTGTGTGTGTGTGTGTGTGTGACACACAGAAAGATAAAGTGTTACTTTCAAGAATATTGTGAAAATAAGTGATATAATGAGAATATGAGTGACAGATGTATACATATATATATATACATATATACACACATAACATGTCAATAACATTACACTATCATAACATGTCATTAACATTACACTATCGTAACATGTCATTAACATGACACTATCATAACATGTCATTAACATTACACTATCATAACATGTCATTAACATTACACTATCATAACATGTCATTAACATTACACTATCATAGCATGTCATTAACATGACTCTATCATAACATGTCATTAACATGACACTATCATAACATATTATTAACATTACACTATCATAGCATGTCATTAACATGACTCTATCATAACATGTCATTAACATTACACTATCATAACATGTCATTAACATTACACTATCATAACATGTCATTAACATTACACTATCATAGCATGTCATTAACATGACTCTATCATAACATGTCATTAACATGACACTATCATAACATATTATTAACATTACACTATCATAGCATGGCATTAACATGACTCTACCATAACATGTCATTAACATGACACTATCATAACATGTCATTAACATGAATCTATCATAACATGTCATTAACATGACACTATCATAACATGTCATTAACATGACTCTATCATAACATGTCATTAACATGACTCTATCATAACATGTCATTAACATGACTCTATCATAACATGTCATTAACATGACTCTATCATAACATGTCATTAACATGACACTATCATAACATGTCATTAACATGACACTATCATAACATGTCATTAACATGACACTATCATAACATGTCATTAACATGACACTATCATAACATGTCATTAACATGACACTATCATAACATGTCATTAACATGACACTATCATAACATGTCATTAACATGACACTATCATAACATGTCATTAACATTACAATATCATAGCATGTCATTAACATGACTCTATCATAACATGTCATTAACATGACACTATCATAACATGTCATTAACATTACACTATCATAGCATGGCATTAACATGACTCTATCATAACATGTCATTAACATGACACTATCATAACATGTCATTAACATGACACTATCATAACATGTCATTAACATGACACTATCATAACATGTCATTAACATGACTCTATCATAACATGTCATTAACATGACTCTATCATAACATGTCATTAACATGACTCTATCATAACATGTCATTAACATGACACTATCATAACATGTCATTAACATGACACTATCATAACATGTCATTAACATTACACTATCATAACATGTCATTCACATGACACTATCATAACATGTCATTCACATGACACTATCATAACATGTCATTCACATGACACTATCATAACATGTCATTAACATGACACTATCATAACATGTCATTAACATGACTCTATCATAACATGTCATTAACATGACTCTATCATAACATGTCATTAACATGACTCTATCATAACATGTCATTAACATGACACTATCATAACATGTCATTAACATGACACTATCATAACATGTCATTAACATTACACTATCATAACATGTCATTAACATGACACTATCATAACATGTCATTCACATGACACTATCATAACATGTCATTCACATGACACTATCATAACATGTCATTCACATGACACTATCATAACATGTCATTCACATTACACTATCATAACATGTCATTCACATTACACTATCATAACATGTCAATAACATTACACTATCATAACATGTCATTAACATTACACTGTCATAACATGTCATTAACATTACACTATCATAACATGTCATTAACATTACACTATCATAACATGTCATTAACATTACACTATCATAACATGTCATTAACATTACACTATCATAACATGTCATTAACATTACACTGTCCTACTTTGCTGGCCTCATCACAGTTACTGCTCTGTTCTGCACTGAACTCAAGATGCTGCTGCACTACTGGCACTTTAATTGCTTTTTAAATGCTTTTTAAATGCTTTTTAAATGCTTTTTGCACAATTCAACACACTTTGCATCCATCAGCAGCTCCATTGTTATTTTATAGTGTATATTCCTATACATATATATTCCTATTAATACACAAGTATATTTCATAGTAAAGTATCCAATGTTAAATTGTGGTAAATTCATAGTGCGGGAGGGAATGGGGAAGTAAGCGCTCTATTGTACAAACATTTAGAATTAGTCATGAACGAATGCTATTGACCAGAGCTGAGGTTCACCTGGGATTGGTCAGAGTGTCCAATAACACCACAGGTGTTTGGCTAGGAGGGGCTTAGTGTTGATGGTACCTGCGTGATGGTACCAGCCTCTAACAGTGGCAGCTCTGTGGGTCCTTAGGAGGAAAGTTCTATCTATCTATTCTATCTATCTATCATCTATAAAGCCCCCCCCCACATCCACTGTGGGGGGGGGCTTTATAGATGATTTAGCAGTTGAGCTGAAATGATGATGACCGTGTGTCTGTTCAGCCTTACAGACGAGACGTTGTGACACACTGAAATGTAATACTATTACATATCTTTATTTCTTTATTTTTCTAAATAATCGTGGCATAGAGAGTGTTGCCTCCCGTTAACTTGGGTTTCCTGAGAGACTAAACATGACTCAACGTGTTCTGTCAATTCACCCACTTTGCGTCCAGCTGTAAAACAGTTAGTTAACGTGTTTATAAGAGTCTCCCAGACTGAAAGGAAAGGAAATGAATGACATGAGAAACCAAGCTTCCTGCTCAAAGTGAACACATACAAAACACAGCATCAAGTATCGTGGGCCCAGAAAGACACAGCAGATCCACATCCTAACCTATTGATTGTTCATAGGAACTGGGATTAAGTATGTTTTAACATAAGGAATAACCCACTTCACCTCAGGCTGTGTTGTGTTGTGATGCTTAGTGTGTGTTCTTAACACCTTGGTGTGGTACAGTATAGGGTGGTGTTAGGCTCTCTCTACTATTGTCATACACAAGGCCTTCCTAATACCGTTGGATGGATGGATGCCGTTGGGAAGAGAATGAATGGAACGCAGCTATGTTCCACTCTCCATATCCTCCTCCTGTGCTCCACTGACTCCTCCTGTCTCTTCTGCTCAATCACCTTGTGGTTCGTTGTTTATCTCAGGGGTTTCACTCCTTTTCTTCTGCTTCACGCAAAACCACCACCTCATCATCCTGAACGCAGTCCCCCTCACCCTCACCCTGTGCAACACCACAGCCCCCAAGCCTGTACCGCGCTGTATACCTCGCCCCCGCCCGCGCCCGCGCCCGCTCCGCGTCCGAGACGTCACACCGCGCGCCACCGCCGACCGCTCGGGTCAGCGGCGGCGGCCGCCTCCGGAGGGGGCCCCCCCCCACCGCGGCGGCCGCGTTAGCAGGCTGGATGGAGGGGTGGTGGGAGGGAAAGAGTGAGCCAGATAGATAAGAATCATCTGATCCGCCACAATTAGTTATTGCCAGGATGGGTAGAAGCGATCAAGGGGAAACCCGCCAATAGTTGCGGGCTCGGGGGTTCAGTAAGGAAATCAAACAGCCGGGCGCTGATATGATATTCACAGAGATGGCCTGCATGAGAAAGAATGAACTGTGTGTGTCTGATCCGCTGTGACTAAATGATCTCTTTGATTTTGGAGGGGCGAAAGATGAAAGATGAGGTCTAGTGGTGGATGGGAAGACGGGGGAGACGGTGGGGAGGGGGGAGAACGCTACGCCGGGCGGTCGGTCCACATCAGTTGGTCCCGGGGCCCGGGCTGGCCGGCGTGGCTCCACCGCGGGGAGATGAAATGAAAGCGTATTTTCTGGGAAAAGGGTATGGCAGGTTGTGTGTCTGGGTCTTTACAACACCAGCCCTGAAAGGACAGCATTGCTGATCAGCGATTGGTTGAAAAGCAATCCCATTTACATTTCTGCAGCTACTTAAAATAAATGGTATCAAATGTGATGGGTTGAAACAAAGGGCTCTTTGGGTGTCCTTTGCTGAGCTCCATCCCTTAGCTCCCCCAGCTTATCACCGTGTCTCAGTGTCTGCTGCTCGCCACAGCCACTGCAACATGGAAGCTTACTCAATAGAGTTTGGCCTTTCCATTCAACCCCTCATATTCCAAAGGTCCTTAATGAAAAGCCCTTGTCAGGTGATTGATTTGTGTACCTTTGATTGGCTCCCAGGCTCTTGTGTGGGACAGGGTGTACAGGCCGACACTTTGGGCACACAAAAAAACCGTTGACAAGCTTTTTTGGCCCCAAGAGACAGAAAAGCGTAGGAGATTCAAGACTCAATGGAATGCTTACTCCCCATTCCCTTCCCAAGGATTTATAAAAACACAACACTAGAACAATACTACACACAATGTATTGTCATGCGTGTTTACAATATGTCCATTTGAACAGATTGTAAACAATGACTTCATGAAAACGATGGAAAGCGTCCCAGTGTTCCAGCTCCATGAACGTATTGTCTCTGAATGAACGAGGGGAGCCTGAATCAATTCAATTCTCCCCTTTGGGGGTCAAGGCTGGGGCTGATCAGAGAAGCCTAGAGTCGGGTTCCATCACCACATTTAGATTAGCATTAGAATATGTTGATGGAAACAGACAAACACACTTTCTCTGCTTTGAATACAAGCTGATAGGCTCGCTTGAGGTGGTTTTTTAACAGATTTTAATCAAATTGATGTGCAAAAGCAGAGATGGAAACCACTTTGAACTCACGTGACTTACGCTGTGGGCTCCTTCTCAA
>JANIIK010002056.1:0-5000 GCA_027704905.1 Muraenolepis orangiensis | reverse complement strand
AGGTCATTCCTCACCAGCGCCCCCTGCTGGTCAACACCAGTCATAGCCATGCTGTCCAGCACTCTCTGGTAAAACATGTGTTCCACTGTTGAAAAAACGCTCTACTGCCGTCCCTTTAGCTTCCGAGAACAATCCAGGAAGATTTGGACCATTTACCAACACCCCATTGGTCTGATTTGAACCTGAGGCTGTCTAATCCTGAATGACCTGTCTCTGTACTGTCTAACCCCTACCTGCTCCTTAATGACCTGTCTCTGTACTGTCTAACCCCTACCTGCTCCTTAATGACCTGTCTCTGTATTGTCTAACCCCTACCTGCTCCTTAATGACCTGTCTCTGTACTGTCTAACCCCTACCTGCTCCTTAATGACCTGTCTCTGTACTGTCTAACCCCTACCTGCTCCTTAATGACCTGTCTCTGTACTGTCTAACCCCTACCTGCTCCTTAATGACCTGTCACTGTACTCTCTAACCCCTACCTGCTCCTTAATGACCTGTCTCTGTACTGTCTAACCCCTACCTGCTCCTTAATGACCTGTCTCTGTACTGTCTAACCCCTACCTGCTCCTTAATGACCTGTCTCTGTACTGTCTAAACCCTACCTGCTCTTTAATGACCTGTCTCTGTACTGTCTAACCCCTACCTGCTCCTTAATGACCTGTCTCTGTACCGTCTATCCCCTACCTGCTCCTTAATGACCTGTCTCTGTACTCTCTAACCCCTACCTGCTCCTTAATGACCTGTCTCTGTACTGTCTAACCCCTACCTGCTCCTTAATGACCTGTCTCTGTACTGTCTAACCCCTACCTGCTCCTTAATGACCTGTCTCTGTACTGTCTAACCCCTACCTGCTCCTTAATGACCTGTCTTTTTACTGTCTAACCCCTACCTGCTCCTTAATGACCTGTCTCTGTACTGTCTAACCCCTACCTGCTCCTTAATGACCTGTCTCTGTACTGTCTAACCCCTACCTGCTGTGTGTGAGAGTGTGTGTGTGTGTGTGTGAGTGTGTGAGTGTGTGTGAGTATGTGAGTGTGTTTCACCTTTAAAGGTAACAAAAGCAGAACCATAGTCATTGTTGACCCAGTAGTGGTCCTAAGAGTAGGAATAAGTTGAATGAGTAAATAAAGTAGTATCAGTGATACCTTCTGTTGTACGGCTCCTGGGGGAGAAAGGTCTGATCTGTGGCATGTAAACACTGCTTTGAGGCCTTGGCCCTATAGTCATGTGTTGATTAGTATCTCAACATTAGTGTTTTCTGTTGGCATTTTGAATGACTGCATATGACATGTCACCACCCACAGAGAGATGTATTGATCATGTGTTCAGAGCTGGACTGTCCACTGCCCACCCTACCATGGGAGGGGTGTGGCTGCTGTTGGCTGTTGGTCATCAGGTCATTCCTCACCAGCGCCCCCTGCTGGTCAACACCAGTCATAGCCATGCTGTCCAGCACTCTCTGGTAAAACATGTGTTCCACTGTTGAAAAAACGCTCTACTGCCGTCCCTTTAGCTTCCGAGAACAATCCAGGAAGATTTGGACCATTTACCAACACCCCATTGGTCTGATTTGAACCTGAGGCTGTCTAACCCCTACCTGCTCCTTAATGACCTGTCTCTGTACTGTCTATCCCCTACCTGCTCCCTAATGACCTGTCTCTGTACTGTCTAACCCCTACCTGCTCCTGAATGACCTGTCTCTGTACTGTCTAACCCCTACCTGCTCCTTAATGACCTGTCTCTGTACTGTCTAACCCCTACCTGCTCCTTAATGACCTGTCTCTGTATTGTCTAACCCCTACCTGCTCCTTAATGACCTGTCTCTGTACTGTCTAACCCCTACCTGCTCCTTAATGACCTGTCTCTGTACTGTCTAACCCCTACCTGCTCCTTAATGACCTGTCTCTGTACTGTCTAACCCCTACCTGCTCCTTAATGACCTGTCACTGTACTCTCTAACCCCTACCTGCTCCTTAATGACCTGTCTCTGTACTGTCTAACCCCTACCTGCTCCTTAATGACCTGTCTCTGTACTGTCTAACCCCTACCTGCTCCTTAATGACCTGTCTCTGTACTGTCTAAACCCTACCTGCTCTTTAATGACCTGTCTCTGTACTGTCTAACCCCTACCTGCTCCTTAATGACCTGTCTCTGTACCGTCTAACCCCTACCTGCTCCTTAATGACCTGTCTCTGTACTCTCTAACCCCTACCTGCTCCTTAATGACCTGTCTCTGTACTGTCTAACCCCTACCTGCTCCTTAATGACCTGTCTCTGTACTGTCTAACCCCTACCTGCTCCTTAATGACCTGTCTCTGTACTGTCTAACCCCTACCTGCTCCTTAATGACCTGTCTCTGTACTGTCTAACCCCTACCTGCTCCTTAATGACCTGTCTTTTTACTGTCTAACCCCTACCTGCTCCTTAATGACCTGTCTCTGTACTGTCTAACCCCTACCTGCTCCTTAATGACCTGTCTCTGTACTGTCTAACCCCTACCTGCTCCTTAATGACCTGTCTCTGTACTGTCTAACCCCTACCTGCTCCTTAATGACCTGTCTCTGTACTGTCTAACCCCTACCTGCTCCTTAATGACCTGTCTCTGTACTGTCTAACCCCTACCTGCTCCTTAATGACCTGTCTTTTTACTGTCTAACCCCTACCTGCTCCTTAATGACCTGTCTCTGTACTGTCTAACCCCTACCTGCTCCTTAATGACCTGTCTCTGTACTGTCTAACCCCTACCTGCTCCTTAATGACCTGTCTCTGTACTGCCTAACCCCTACCTGCTCCTTAATGACCTGTCTCTGTACTGTCTAACCCCTACCTGCTCCTTAATGACCTGTCTCTGTACTGTCTAACTCCTACCTGCTCCTTAATGACCTGTCTCTGTACTGTCTATCCCCTACCTGCTCCTTAATGACCTGTCTCTGTACTGTCTAACCCCTACCTGCTCCTTAATGACCTGTCTCTGTACTGTCTAACCCCTACCTGCTCCTTAATGACCTGTCTCTGTACTGTCTAACCCCTACCTGCTCCTTTATGACCTGTCTCTGTACTGTCTAACCCCTACCGGCTCCTTAATGACCTGTCTCTGTACCGTCTAACCCCTAACTGCTCCTTCATGACCTGTCTCTGTACTGTCTAACCCCTACCTGCTCCTTAATGACCCGTCTCTGTACTGTCTAACCCTGTGGTGGAAATCTACGTGAATAAGAAGGCAAATTATCAATCAATAAGAACTGTCACACATGAACTCAATTAAGTTTGAAGATTTATCAAGCAAGCAGAACACAATGAACAAATACAAGTAGACAAGTAGACAAGTGGCCAAACAGACAAATTAACAGACAGTCAGACAACAGACAGACAACAGACAGACAAAGCTTTGTCGGGAGGCCCGAATCCTATGAGTTGAGGATAGGGAAGTCCACCGTAATGCTGGCAACACTCAGTATTTATCCCTCCTTAGGACTGCCCCTAAGACACTGTCTTTCACTCCAATGATGCAAGTCTTGACCACCTGGCTCCACCACCTCCATCTCCAGCACGGGAACAGAGGAACTCTCGTGCAGGCAGAGAAAGCCAGAGGTGTTGAACCAGGAGCGGCCAAGCCTTTGATCCAGCTCAATAGTTGTATGTCAACCCCCCTTCAACAGCTGTAGACTGCAATAGCCACTGTCCCCCGCTGTGAGATAAACATTACAGTTGGTCAAGCAGGATAAGGATAAGGATAAGGATAAGGATAAGGATAAGGACCAGACCCCTCAGGACAATAGGACAAAAGGGTGATAGGGAGAATTACATGGGGGGGTCACAAGGTCAAATTAACAGAGAGTGATAGAAGGGACAACATATGATTTTTCCATTACAGAGGTGAGAGGAGAGGAATGGGGAGAGAGGTGAGAGGAGAGAGGTGAGAAGAGAGGAGCAGGGAGAGAGGAGCGGGGAGAGAGGTGAGAGGAGAGGAGCAGGGAGAGAGGTGAGAGGAGAGGAGCGGGGAGAGAGGTGAGAGGAGAGGAGCGGGGAGAGAGGTGAGAGGAGAGAGGTGAGAGGAGAGGAGACGGGGAGAGAGGTGAGAGGAGAGGAGAGGGGAGAGAGGTGAGAGGAGCGGGGAGAGAGGTGAGAGGAGAGGAACGGGGAGAGAGGTAGAGAGGAGAGGAGAGGGGAGAGAGGTGAGAGGAGAGGAGCGGGGAGAGAGGTGAGAGGAGAGAGGTGAGAGGAGAGGAGCGGGGAGAGAGGTAAGAGGAGAGAGAGGTGAGAGGAGAGGAGCGGGGAGAGAGGTGAGAGGAGAGGAGCGGGGAGAGAGGTGAGAGGAGAGGAGACGGGGAGAGAGGTGAGAGGAGAGGAGCGGGGAGAGAGGTGAGAGGAGAGGAGCGGGGAGAGAGGTGAGAGGAGAGGAGCGGGGAGAGAGGTGAGAGGAGAGGAGCGGGGAGAGAGGTGAGAGGAGAGGAACGGGGAGAGAGGTGAGAGGAGAGGAGCGGGGAGAGAGGTGAGAGGAGAGGAGCGGGGAGAGAGGTGAGAGGAGAGGAGCGGGGAGAGAGGTGAGAGGAGAGGAGCGGGGAGAGAGGTGAGAGGAGAGGAGCAGGGAGAGAGGTGAGAGGAGAGGAGAGAGGAGAGAGGTGAGAGGAGAGGAGCGGGGAGAGAGGTGAGATGAGAGGAGCGGGGAGAGAGATGAGAGGAGAGGAGAGAGGAGAGGAGTGGGGAGAAAGGTGAGAGGAGAGAGGAGAGGAGAGGAGCGGGAAGAGAGGTGAGAGGAGAGGAGTGGGGAGAGAGGTGAGAGGAGAGAGGTGAGAGGAGAGAGGAGCGGGGAGATAGGTGAGAGGAGAGGAGCGGGGAGAGAGGTGAGAGGAGAGGAGTGGGGAGAGAGGGCAGAGGAGAAGAGCGGGGAGAGAGGTGAGAGGAGAGGAGAGAGGAGAGAGGTGAGAGGAGAGGAGCGGGGAGAGAGGTGAGATGA
Organism: Muraenolepis orangiensis; assembly: GCA_027704905.1. Lineage (NCBI taxonomy): Eukaryota > Metazoa > Chordata > Actinopteri > Gadiformes > Muraenolepididae > Muraenolepis > Muraenolepis orangiensis. The sequence goes on along the minus strand of JANIIK010002056.1, from coordinate 43 downwards.
GAGGACCGGGGAGAGAGATGAGAGAAGAGGAGAGAGGAGAGGA